>APFE031613863.1:17107-62628 GCA_000404065.3 Pinus taeda
GAGGGGTGTACAAAACTTCCTGGGGTATACATCCGGCTGAAACAAAGACCTCTGAACAATCATGCTCCACACACAACATTGTGGATAACTATGGGTTGTTGTGGTTGAAGGAAGGTTTATTGAGGGGGTGGTGCCCCTTATGGGGGAGGAGGAAGTATATGGGTCATTTCTTCCTTCATATGTTTTAAGTCAACAATTTGGGGGCAATGGTGAGTATAATGGCCATACTCTCCATATAAGTTGCAAGGAAAATTTGGTGTCTAGCCTATTGTTTTGCCCTTGTTTTGGCAAGTTCGTATTGTAAACATTGGGTTTGTGCCTTAGTGTTTTGGTTATGAATGTTGCCCCCTTTGTCCTCGATTTTCCTTTTGTTTGCAATTTCCCTTCTTTTTGTTGGAAGGAATGACTATGTTTAATTGCTTGAAGGCTTGAAGTTGTTGGGTTTTAGAGGGTTAAAAAAAACTAACTCCAACACATGGTTGAGATTACAGAGTTTGAGAGGACTAGGGAATGGATAATATGGATTACTCACTTAGGGAGGTCCATAGGCATTGTAGGAAGTGGATGTACTCCCAACAACATCTGTATTACTAAGAGGGTCTCGACACACTTGGCGGGGGATATTAAATTGGTAGTCCCTACTATTGAGTAGGTTAGGACAACATGTGGAAGTGATTGAGTTATCACTTGTCCATAATGATTGTCATAGTGGTTGGCACCACAAGATGAAAGGAAAGCTCCATAAGTGTTACTAGAAGGGTGTATATCATATGAAGTAGCGGGGGCACCGACTATCATGAGCCGGTTAAGAGATTTGATCAATCCACATGCAATATGAGAGGTCTCATGGTTCTTGCACTCAAAGGGGTGGGGATGAGGGTAATTTGAGATGATAGTGTATAAATAACCTGGATTGTTGTAAATTTGATCAAATTTTTGTGCATTGGTGATTTATTCCTTTTTAATATATGGGATAGTGGTAGCCACATCTTTAGCAATCAATGGCAATAAATATTTCAGAAACTAGTTTAAGAGTAGTTTATCTTGGACTCGAACTTTACATAAAGTTCATTGTCTATGCCACTTGTGGATGTGGTATGCAAAGTGGATGGATGTGGTTTGTCAGAATATGAAAGGATCTACCAACCTAGGTCATGAAATATTGGGTGTTGGAAATAAATTTTAGAAGCATTTGCAAGCAATGCACATGTGGCATGGTTATTCATGGGTTCTTCAACATAAAAATTGGTTGTTGACCCAATCAATGTTCTCTTAAAAGGTCTTAATTGAACAGACTCCTCCAGTATGTTATTAGAGGAGTACAACAAGTGGAAAAATCATATCATGTTTTCCAAGATCATCACCTACTTTATCTTCAAATTTCATAATTTCATAAGGTATCTTTGTTAGCATTGCAGGCCAAGTGGCACTGTGCATGATGGGATCATTGGTTAATTTAGTGGAGTTAGGTATATTAATTAATGTCATAAATGCACATTTGTGCCTTATTTGGGATACAACCAAGGGTTAGGAGTTGGTTGAGGGTTGGGATCTGGTGTAACTCAAGCCATTGAATGCACTTTATTAGCACTATAATTGCTTAACAAGGATTATCCAAGTAGAGCAAATCCTAAAATGGTAGCACTCAAAGGTGAATTGAGAGGAGGTCCAATAGGTGATCTACCAAAACCATAAACAACTATGAACAATGGTGGGAGACCCTATAAGCATTGAGAATGGAAAGTACCAGTGGATCCCCTAAGTTCCTCAAATTATGGTATGTGAGAAGAGTGGAGAGGTTTGGAAAAAGTGTTCCTGAATATGGACTACTGAAATCAAATAAGTACAAAATGAATTGAAATAAAGTGATATAATAGTTAAATGTGTCTAATCTATTTTTAGAAGAAGGTTTTCTTTGAAATGTGAGTAAAAAAAAACACAAGTCCTAAAGATCCAGTGTCCTTCCTCATAATTTGTCATTTGGGCTTCCAAAAGTTTTGACAATGAGACATGAATCTACTAGAGGAAACTAGTGAAGATGTAAGGGTTAAGATGAGGGATATTGGGGAACTTTCTAGAGTTGCTAACAATGTTTCCAAAAAAATGTTCAAAATCACCTTATACTGCAATAACATCCAAATATTGCCCCCTTAAGTAGATTCCTTATGATGTGGTCATTGTTGATTTTTTTACAATAAACACACTAGAAACCAATTTTCTGATTTGATCATTACTTCTAATGATCTTCAATTAATTCTTCTTATGTCATTGATATAATTAATCAATTATACATAGAAAATCTCAACAATAATGCAGCTAAAATAGTAGAAACAAATAAGATTATAAAGAGATAACAATGCACAATAAAGACAACAATTTTTCTATGGGAAACCCAAATTTCGGAGAAAACCCAACAACTCTTCTTCTAGTGGAAATTCTTCTTCCGCAAGGTTTACAATAAAATGTCTAGATATATGTGCCAAAAACCAAGTCCAAACTTTAACCATTTCATTCTTTTTTTGCTCCCACAAGTGTTTTTAATAGAAGGGAGACGGTGATCAAGTGAGACAAATTAAGTGTCGCATCATGTGTATATATACAAGTCGAATGGGTGCATTTAACCCAAGGGACACACACTTTCATGGTGGGGCCAACTTGTCCCTTTCGAGCCTACATGAAACCCAAAAGTAAAATTTATTTTATTTTAATTTCCACAAATTTTCTAAGCCGACTTAGGAGGCCTCTTGTCATGTGGGAAGAACTCCCAATGCCACACACAAAACCAACACTCCCTCTTAGTGAGAGAGGTATTCTCCTTGGATGTAGCAAAATCTACTTTAGCTTAAATTTCTCCTTCCTTAAGAAGAGTTTATGAGTTTTCCATGTTGATGCATATCTATAGAAAACTCCATCCTGGAGTAGGCAATGTAACTTTATCATATGTATGTGATTATCTAGGGATTTTTTCCAAAGTCCTTTATGGCTCATTAGGCAAATTTATCAATATCCTCTGGTCATGACCTAGCCATGTCCTTCAATCATCGTTTTTTTTCTAGCTTGTTAGGAGAGAATTTTCTTTTGGACCATTCACCTTTTTGGTTAAATTCATTTATGACCTAGCCAATTCCTTCTGGTTTTAAAGGTGAATTACATTTATCCCCTTTGGTCAACATAGCCAAATCCTTTTGGTAATGAAGTCCTTCTGGATTCTAAGGACAATATTTGTTCAATCCTATAATTTCCTTGGGACGTTAATCTCTAGTCGAGGTGAATGTATCTATATTGCCTTCGATCATTCACATTTCTAACCAAATTGTTTTATGACCTAGTCAAGTCCTTTTGGCTTCAAAGGTGAATGTATCATATTGCCTTCGATCATTCACATTTCTAACCAAATTGTTTTATGACCTAGTCAAGTCCTTTTGGCTTCAAAGGTGAATGTATCCATGTCACTTTGTTAAATTTATATATGACCCAGCCAAAGTCCTTTAAGGATTCAAGAGATGGTAAGCCCAATGCTGCAAAGACCTCATCATTCCCTTCTAATGAGGAATACATTCAACATCATACTAAGCACATCTTTGAAGTATGTCCACAATATTTTCTTTTATGGATATGTACAAGAGCTCCCTTGTTCCTTGTTGTATCATATCTCAAATGAAGTGGCCCATCCATGTCCTTCTAGCTTTTGAAATAGGTATTCTTTTGGTAGCCTTGGTTGCTCCCTGTGTCATGGAAGCAAATTTTCCTACCATTGTTGCTCCCTCTATCATGCGAATAAGTCCTTTTGTCGTTATTACTCCCTTTGTCATATGAGTAGGTCCTTCTTCCACTACTACTCCCTCTTACTAGGAGAACCCTCTTGTCACAAGCCTTGCTTTACTTTTCCTAATGATGCCATCTGTTGCCATAATCTTCGCAGTATTCACGATGTGCCTACAAATATCATTATGGAGGCCATGGAAGAAATAATTATAACTAAGCAAATACAAAAGAAAAGAGGTTGACCAAGGAAAAAACATTAATAATCAAGGGAGAAAAATATGAAATACTTATGTCTTGATTAAGAGGGAAATTGTTGAGTGTAGTAGGGACTTGTCAACTCCCTCTTGATTCTTTCCTCCTTGTAGAAATCACTTAAATCCATCTGCATTGATCATCCTTATCATCAAAATCAATTGTTAATACATGCATATTTCTTCTTGCATGACCTATAAGGAATATGTTTATTTCATCCCTTAGATCTTCCACTTTCATTTAACACTCCAAGTCTTGCTCTAGGGTTTCATCCCACAAACCCTAGGAATTTCAATTATTGTACTAGGCCATCCTTTGCCTTCAATGATCCTATAGAGATGAGTTCCTTTTTATTGTTGTCAACTTGTTTCCCACCTGGCAGACTCCTTGATCAACTTCTTAGGTCTTAGCTTATCCCTTCAACCCACACACTTCTGAGATAAAGATACAATGATAGGAAGAATATGTGTCCCACTAACCCGTGATTCCACCAATTTTCTAATGCCTGCACAACCCTCAATAGCCAAAAACCTCATTGAGTCTTGATCATCACGAGTGAGATGTTGAAAACATGTGATGATGTTTATCTTGAGGTGTTGTGGCTTAACTATTGTATAAAATTTTCCCAAATTTGATGCAACATATCTTCTAACCGTTGGCATATCATCTACGTAAAGTTGATTATATATGGAATGCAATTATGCTTTCAAAAATGCTAGTGCACTTGAGTAGATAATATGGATGAGTGCACATGTAGAAACATGTATTGTAAACCATTAACATGCAATAAACTCTTCACAAGTTTCAACTCAAACAATTTAGTAATACATTGAAATATTTGACAAACCCCATTAGCAACTCCTTATTTCATATTCAAACTAGACATTGATAATTAAAATTGACTCTAGTTTTCTTTTTGTGCTTTGTTATGAAGTTGCTTTTGTTATTGATACTTCTCCTCCAGACCTCCTACTTTTCTTGTTCCCTCAATCTCAAATATATGATGCAAATGACCTTTTAGATATTTCCAACTCTAGTTGTTGATTTTATATTGTGGAAAGTGCATAATTTCATATTGCATGTGAAAGGAAGTTTTGTTCACACACCTAGTATAATACAAAGAAGGCAGCATATGGGAATTAAAATTGACAATAAGTACCCCTTCAACATTAGTGTTATGAAGCACAATACATAACTTGGAAATGAGTTCATTGCACTCTTGTGTTGTCTACCAAAATGTTTTCCACAACAAAAAATAATGTGAAATGAGACCATGTCTATAACTTGGAGGGTAGAACTTTATGGAAAAGGTCGTATTGGATGTATGTCAGGGCTATGCAACATCACAATTTTAGTTCAACCACTAAATCAACACCTGTCAAGGAGTGGTGCATAAACCATAATTTCTACATATACTCATGCCAGCAATCTAATGCATTGCCACCCAAACGTTGTATAACATATGTCAATGTTTGGACATCAATGAGGACTAAGTTGGCCTAGAAATAAACATCACTTTATCCCTATCCATAGTTTCAATGACGCTAAGGAGTGAGATCTAGGCATCTCACTAGGACCATATATGAGATTGTGCTTTGGTGAACAAGTCGAGCATTGTTTGCTCTCAGTGTTCTTGGCTTATCAATGTGTTCTATATATCAACATTATATGTAATGGTAGGAAAAATAATAAAAAAAGGTTTGCAATAGATGCACAAAATGATCTTTAGAGGTAATTAGCATTTCTCTGGCTATATCAATCCATCTAGCAAAGATGGGACCATTAGGCTAAATTGGTGAGAGCATGAAGTTATGATAGGTTGTGGAAACTCACAACAAATTACTAAGAAAGCTTTATCTTAATGTTAGTTTCCCTCAACCTACCTTCCTTGGCCAGGCCTACAAACTACCACTTCCTTCCTTAGACAACCTTTCAACTCACTTGCTTGATAGAAGTTTAGCTCGGTCTTCTTCTTCCTATCGGTAGCAACTTTTGTCTAGAATAGATCTTGAATGACTACTCTTTTAATAAGGCTCTAATACCATGTTGATTTTTCTACAATAAACATAGTAGAAACCAATTTTCTGATCTCATAATTAACTTTAATGATATTCAATTAATTCTTCTTATGCCAATGATATCATTAAGCAATTATGCACATAAAATCTCAACAGTAATGTAGTGAAAACAATAGAAACAAATAATATCATAAGGAGACGACCATGCACAATAGAGGCAACAAATTTTCCTTAGGAAACCCAAACTTGGGAGAAAACGCAACAACTCTTCTTCTAGGAGAAATTCTTCTTTAGTGAGGTTTACAATAAAATGTCTAGAAATCTGTGCCAAAAACCAATTCCAAACTTTAGCCATTTCGTCATTTTTCTACCCCAACAAGTGTCTTCTATAGAAGAGATATGATGAGTAAGTGAGACAAATGAAGTGTCACATCATGTGTCTATATACACATTGAATGGTTGCCTTTAACCTAAGGGCCACACCCTTTCATGGCAGGGTCGACTTGTCCCTTTGAGCCTACATGAAACCCAAAAGTAAAACTTATTTTATTTAATTTCCCTAAATTTTCTAGGCTGATTTAGGAGGCCTCTTGGCATGCGAGAATACGTCCAAATGCTACACAAAAATCAACACTCCCTCTTAGTGAGAGAGCTATTCTCCTTAGCTGCAATAAAATGCACTTTAGCTGGAATTTCTCCTTCCTTAAGAAGAGTTTATGAGCTTACCATGTTGATGCATGTCTATAGAAAACTCCATCCTGAAGTGGGCAATGTAACTTTCTCATGTGTATGTGAATATTTTGGGATTTTTTTGAAATTCCTTTATGGCTCCTTAGGAAAATGTATCAATCTCCTCTAGTCATGACCTATCCAAGTCCTTCTGCCATCAAAATTCTTCCAGCTTGTTAGGAGAGATTTTTCCTTTGGATTGTTCACCTTTTTGGTCAAATTCCTTTATGACCTAGCCAAGTCCTTCTGGCTTTAAAGGTGAATTACATATATCCCCTTCAGTCATCATAGCCAAATCCTTCTAGTAGCAAAGTCCTTCTAGCTTCTAAGAAGAAGATTTGTCTAATCCTATTATTTCCTTGGGACATTCACCTCTGGTTGACCTAACCAAGTCCCTCTAGATTTAGAGGTGAATGTATCTATATAATCGCCACTATAATTTCCTTGGGCCATTCACCTTTTTGTCAAATTCTTTTATGACCTAGCCAAGTCCTTCTAAATTCAAAGGTGAATGTATCCATGTCGCTTGGTCAAAGTTCTTTATGACCCAGTGAAATTCCTTTATGGATTTAAGAGATGGTCAATGCAATCCTGCAAAGACTTAATCATTCCCTTCCAATGAGGGATGCATTCAACATCATACTAAGCTTGTCTCTAAAGTATGTCCAAAATATGCTCACATATGGATATGTACAGGTGCTCTCTTGCTCCTCTTTGTATCGTATCTCAGATGAAGTGGCACAACCATGTCCTTTTTCCTTCTAAAGTAGGTCTTCTTGGGGTAGTCTTGGATGCTCCCTCTATCATGGAAGAAAATTCTCCTACCACTTCTACTCCCTTTATCATGTGAATAAGTCCATTTTCCATTATTGCTCCCTCTGTCATGTGAGAAAGTCCTTCTACCAGTGTTGCTTCCTTTGTCACATGAGAAAGTCCTTTTGCCATTGTTGCTTCCTTTGTCACATGAGCAAGTCCTTCTGCCACTACTGCTCCCTCTTACTGGGAGAACCCTCTTATCACAAGTCTTATTTTATTTTTCCTAATGTTGCCATCTGTTGTCAAAATATTGGCAACATTCACAATGTACCTACAAACCTCATTGAGGAGGCCATGGAAGAAACAATTATAACTAAGAAAATACAAAACACAGGAGGTTGAGTGAGGAAAAAACAATAATAAGGGATAAAAATATGAAGTACTTATCTCTTGATTAAGAGGGAAATTACTGAGTTTGTAGGGACTTGTCAACTCCCTCTTGATTCTTGCCTCCTTGCAGAAATAACTTAAATCCATCTGCAATGATCATCTTTATCCTCCACATCAATTGTTAATGTATGCATCTTTGTTCTTGCATGCCCTGTAAGGGCTAGGTTTACTTCATCCCTCAGATCTTCCACTTGAATTCAACACTCCAATTATTGGTCTAGGATTTCATCCCACAAACCCTAATACTTTCAATTCTTGTACTAGGAAAGCAACAACAATAGGAAGAATATGCGTCCCATTATCCCATGGTTCAAACGGTTTTCTAAGCCCTGCACAACCCTAGACAACCAACAACCTCAGTGAGTCTTGATCATCATGAGTGAGATGTTGAAAACATGTGATGATGTTTGTCCTAAGGTGTTGTGGCTCAAGTATAGTAGAAAAGATTCCCAAATTTGATGCAACAAATCTTCTAACCATTGGCATATCATTCAGGTAAAGTTGATGATATATGGAAACAATTATGCTTTCAAAAATTCTGGTGCACTTGAGCAAACAATATGGAAGAGTGCACATGTAGAAACATGTATTGTAAACCATTCACTTGCAATAACCTCTTCACCAGTTTCAACTCAAACAATTCAGTAATATGTCGATATATTTGACAAACTCAAATAGCAACTCCTTATTTCATATTCAAAATAGACATTGATAATTAAAATTGATTCTAATTTTATTTTTGTGCTTTTTTATAAAGTTTCTTTTTTTATTGATATTTCTACTCTAGATCACCTATTGTTCCCTCAATCTCAAAGATACAGTGCAAATGACCTTTTAGATATTTCCAACTCCAGTCGTTGATTTTATATTGTGGAAAGCATAGAATTTCACATTGCATGTGAGAGGAGGTTTTGTTCACACACCTAGTATAATACAAAGAAGGCAATAAATTGGAATTAAAATTGACAATAAGTACCCCTTCAACACCAATGTTGTGAAGTAGAGTCCATAACTTGGAAATGAGTTCAATGCACTCTTGCACTGTCTACCCAAATGTTTGTTGCAACTGCAAACAATGTGAAACGAGGCCGTGTCGGTAAGTTGGAGGGTATAAGTGTATTCAAAAGGTTGTAGCAGATATGCCAAAGCTATGCAACATCACAATTTTAGTTTGACCACCAAATCAAGGCCTATCAAGGAGTGGTGCATAAACCATAATTTCTATATATACTCATGCCCCCAATCTAATGCATTACCACCCAAACATTGTATAACATCTGCCAATGTCTAGAAATCGATGAGGACTAGGTTTGTTTATAAATAGATGCCACTTTCCCCCTATCCATAGTTTCGAGGACTCTAAGGAGTGAGATCTATGCATCTGGCTAGAACCATAAACGAGATTGTGTTTTGGTGAACAACTTAAGCATTGATTACTCTCAGTACTCTTGGATTATCTCTACACTCTATAGATCAACATTGCCTACAATGGTGGATAATGGTGCAAAAGAAACAAAGGAAAAAAAAGAAAAGAAAAAAAGTTTGCAACGTATGCACAAAAGGATCTTGGAGGCAATTAATGTTCCTCTGGCTAGATCAGTCTATCTAGCAATGAGGGATCCTTAGGCTAAATTGGTGAGAGCGTGAAATTCTAATAAGTTGTGGAAACTCACAAAAAGTTACTAAGCCGACGTAATCTTAACGTCAGTTGCCCTCAGCTTGCCTTACTTGTCCAGGCCTACAAACTACCGCTTCATTCCTCAAACAACCTTCCAACTCACTTGCTTGATAGAAGTTTAACTCAACCTTCTTCTTCCTGTTGGCAGCGCTTATGTCTAGGATAGATATTCAATGCCTACTCTTTTAATAAGGCTCTAACACCATGTTGAATTTTCTACAATAAACATAGTAGAAATCAAAATAATCACTTATAATGATATTCAATTAATTCTTCTTATACCATTAATATCATTAAGCAATTATGCACAAAAAATCTCAATAATAATGTAGTGAAAATGGTAGAAACAAATAAGGTCATAAAGAGATGACCATGCAAAAAAGACACAACAAATTTCCTTGGGAAACCCAAACTTAGGAGAAAACCCAACAACTCTTTTTCTAGGAGAAATTATTCCTTAGCAAGGTTTACAATAAATGTCTAGAAATCTGTGCCAAAAACCATGTCCAAACTTTAGCCATTTCATCTTTTTTTTTTGCTCCCATAAGTGTCTTCTATAGAAGACAGATGATGATTAAGCGAGACAAATGAAATGTCACAACGTGTATATATATACAAGTCGAATGGGTGCATTTACCCAAGGGACACACCCTTTCATGGTGGAGCCGACTTGTCCCTTTTGAGTCTACATGAAACCCAAAAATAAAATTTATTTTATTTTAATTTCCATAAATTTTCGAGGCGGACTTAGGAGGCCTCTTGGCATGCAGGAATACCTCCTAATGCTACACAAAAATCAGTAGTCACTAGGCTACTTCCGTTAGTGTGGGTATAATAATTATAGGCCATAAAAAATGTGATAATGGGTTGAGGACCTCACAAGAGTTAGGTGACTCAAGAAGGTCCCAATAGAACATCTAAATCTTAGCTACCAACCATTCACAAACATCCATTTACCTTGGTTTATTGGAACACATATTATGGAATATTTAAGTCTCCTAAAAATACATTTTTTATGTATCAAATGTAAAATAAAAAGAGGGATTATTTTGATTATTATCTCCGAAGTCCTAACCAAAATAAAATTTTGTTTGTTGACCTTGTGATGGAGGATTTTAATAGGTTAAGTTAAAGTTATTGTTTTGGGGCTTCTACGATTAGTGCTTTGTGTGTAGTCTTCTTCCGGAGTTCTCGCATCTATGATTATTTGCATCGATTGTTAAAGTTGTTTTGAAAGAGTTTGAAACTTGGCTAGTCACCCAATTATGTTTTATTTGGGTGTAAGTGTGTGGTTTGACGTGAACAATCACACAAGTTTAAAATTGTAGCATGTGAAGACTCTATTATCCTTACAATTTCCCTAATTAAATTATGTGTGAAAGCAATCAAGCATCGAAATGAAATGTTGAAAAAAAACCAAGGCAAAAAAGATATAGATATGATGAATGCTTGCTTCCTTAATAAACTCCCCTAATGTTTGATTTGCAAGTTTCAAGTAAAGAATTTAAATCCTTATGCTAAATTGTAGAAACAAAATGAATATTTACATATTAGGGGTGCTTATAGTTGGCCTAATTAACTATGTGAGTTCATTGGAAAACAACAATAAAGAAAAGTTAAGTATACATACGCACATTTGGGTAATGCTTACTTTAGTTATTTTTTATGTTTTCAATGTGTTGTAAAGAGGAATGATGAAAATTTTGCAATCTATTGTTTATCCACTCAAATTGGTTTATGGATGCAAAGTGGAGAGCATACTATAGTTGCAAAATGTTCTTTGGATCCCAAAAATGGTTTTGTTTTACAAAAATTAAAACTAATCTACACTATGATGCACCCATGTGCTTAAGCAAGAGTAAGTAACACAGGCCAAACAACCTTACAAAATACAAGAAGCAAACTTAAAACAAAATAGACTAAAAAGTTATGCGAGGGAGGAACAAATTATGTGGGGGATGAACAAAGAGCCCATGTAGTGTTGTGTGACTATTTCTTTGATATATGTGCAAGTTTGTCAAGGAACAAAAATGAGGAATTAACATGTAGACAAAGAAGAAAACATAGTTATAAGGTAGTTTTGAGCTGGATTGAACACTTGTATAGAAAATATGGTAAGTAGGGAGGGCCTTATAGCCAATCAAAAGGGTGAACTATGTAAATTTGAAGCTAGTTGAGTTGCCAATCCATTTGGAGAGTTCTAGTTCCGAGGTGAGCAAAAGAATATCCTTTGAGTAATGGAAACGTTAAACACTACCCATAGTTAGAATAAGAGAGATAAAATTATTAGTGAGTTAGCAACTTGCATCATAAATACAATTGAAGAATTTGACATGAAACAAAAAATCATAAAAGGAAGAAAGTATATCTTTATTACTAGTGGTAAGGAAAAAAGGCCTTTCTGAGACATTGGCAAGAAGTGGCAACCAATAAGCTCATTCTCCTTCTCCTTGGGAGGTTCGTTGTTGATCCTTTATGGTCTCTCTCTCTCTCTCAAACAAATGTAAATGGATCTCAAGATACTAGATCTCAAGAGTGGATTTGTTAGCATAACATTGCCTATGAACTCCAATATCTTTTTTTTTATGCATACCCATGGCTCCTTTATCTAGCCAAGATTTGATAACAAAAATGATGTAGATTCATGAACATAAGACCTATTATTTTTTACCCCAAAAGCTTGAGTTAACTTGAGTGGATGCATGCTTTATCATGATTTTATGTCCCCCATGGTGCACTGAATTGAAGATGTTCAAACTTGTCCCTTGAATTATCATGGATGGCTTTTCACAAAATGCAAAGAGAAACTTTTGTACACTTTTTCTAACTTGCATGACTATCGAGGGACAATCCACAAATTGTGTGGGGCCTTTGGATGAAACCCATGCAAGTATTAAAAAAGCTAATGTTCCATAGTTTTTGAGAAACTCACTTAATAGGCATATTATTCCATGGTACATTTTCTTGGTGATGATGATTTTAGTGATCACCTATATGGTTGTGAGAAATTTTTAAATCATAACACTCCAAAGCATATACTTCTTCATATAACAAATTTTCCTACAACATTGTCTTTAAACCAACAATTCAACAGCATTCTCGTGAAGGTTTACTACCCACTCCAAAGCCTTCTTATTACTCCCTCAAAGATAAAACTCTTGAATTCAAATATATTTCTTATCCATACTCTAAGTGTGCTAACCAAATTTATTTGAAAGTGCAATTGAAGTTTGAAACAATTGAAAGAAGAAGACTAAGGCAACAAAATATTCCAAAAAAGAAGGAGGAGATATTCTTTCTACAAGAATAATAAATAAAAAAGGAAGCAGGGATTAAAGATATCAAATTCTAGTAGTAATGGTTTGCAACAATTTTTTATCCGCTAACTGAAATGGATATTCCACTCGACAGTTCGTCACAACAAATATAATAATATTATATTAAAAATATGAGATTCTACACTATTACAGTTTTATTTAACTTCTAGATTTGTAAAATTAATTGTAATTAGTGCATGCATGTAAAAGTAAATCAAGCAGAAAAGTAGAGAATGACAAAATAAGCTCACACACACATAATACACAAGATATGCTCTCTGGGAAACCCTTTCGGGAGAAAACCCTCCTGGAAGGTGAGGTCGCTTCGCTCTCTTTCTTTGTTTAGAAATATGGCTGCATATACAAAGAAGCAATGTTTGTGGCCCGTGGGCTGATACAGTGCATAGATCCTCTTAGTGTGCTCTACCTCCTATCTCTCCTGGCTATCTTTTCTCAACTTGGAACAAAATGCTCTCGAAAGAATGGAATGCCTCTACCTCCTAGTGGCCTGGTTATAACATAGCCCGATAGCCTACTAGTGGTTAATTTTGACTACATCAACTCTTAACTAGAGCTACAAAATAAACTCTTCTAGATTCTTTTACATCACAAACACGTGGCTAGCCCCCTTTCCATGAATAATGGGGTTGACATGGAATCCTCCCGAACTATAGGCGTGAAAACAGGAAGGTCAACTTCTGAATGGTATAACTTTTGCAAACAGACTCTGATTGACGCAATTCTTGTGTCGTTGGAAGGTTCTCTATGTGTATAATAGCACTAAAAGGTGTTTCACTTAAGAAACAAAGTTTTACCCCCAAAAAACGTTGTTTGATGCCTCAAGACGCTCCCGGAAGGTTTAAGACCCATTTTGCCAAACTGGGTCCCATTAGTAAAAACGGTCCCGTGAGTTGATTCCTCCACTTTTCCACTCCAAATACATCGAGATGGATGAAAAACAATATAATGATCCAATTCAAATCACACCTCTCCATTTTGGGATGCTTTTGGTTCCCAAAATATTTTACTGAATGAAGTGAGGAATTTTTTCCTCCACCTTCTCTCTCGTGTACCATTTATCTTTCTCTAGAAGTTGTCCCTTCAACCCAATCCTACAAAGGTCTTGTTGCCATTGTCTTGTAGTTATAGAACTCTTCTACAAAATTGTATCTTCTGTCAATTCTGCTTTAGCGTCTGGTGCCAAAGCTTTCACAAATGGTAGGACCTGTTCCTCTTCCTGATCTAGCATGGAAGCATCATAGAGTTTCAAATTCTCCACATTTACATTGAGTAAATGCACATATATGGTGGTAAACTAAGTCAATAGGCATTATCATCCACCTTTTCCAATATCTCAAAGGGATCATACCTTAAAGCCTTGATTTTCTTACTAGGCCCCTGCAACCTCTCCTTGTTCAACTGTAGACATAATTTGTCTCCCACCTTGAATGATTTCTCTTTCCTGTGTGGATCATGTCTGGCCTTATACTTCACCTGCAACATCTACAGTGTTTCCTATACCTATAAATGTATTTGTCTGACCTTCTCTATAAATTTTTGAGCCCTCAAAGCATCTCCTCTAATGTCTTCCTTCACTCATCCTTGCTGCCAATATGTAATATCCAAAGGTGAAGGTGGAAAATATCCAAAACAAGTTTCAATTGGGGACTTTCTTGTAGAATTGTGGACTACTCTATTATAAGAATGTTGTATATATACCATATTTTCATCCCAGGTCTTCGGATGCTTCTAGTTGTAACCCCTCAGAAGCTGCACCAAAGTCCTATTGACTACTTATGTATGCCCATCTGTTTGTGGATGGAATGTTGTAGATCTCTTCAACTTCGTGTCCATATTCTCCCACAATATAGTCCAGAATGCACTAAGAAATCTTGTACCCCTATCTGAAATGATGCTCCTTGGTATCACAAAGTGTACCCAGACCTATCTAAAGAACAAGTTTGTTGCTTCTTGTCCACTGATGGTAGGGCATCAGAACACACATCTTGTTGAACCTGTCAACTACCACGAAGGGGTAGTCATGTCCCTTCCTGGTTGTCAGTAAACCTCCCACAAAGTCCATGGAAATGTTTTCCCAAGGACGAGTAGGTATAAGTAAGGGTTGATATAAACATTATTTCCTATTGCTAGGCTTGTTGGTACAACAAAGCATGCATCCTCTTATGAACCTAGCTACTTTTTCTTGCATATTGGGCCAATACACATACCTCTGCAAGTTAGCCACGTTCTTCCCTACACAAAATTTCCCTGCAACCTTGGAGGTGTGAGCCTCTCTAATCAGATGCAAATGCTTACTTTTAGGAACGCATAGCTTATCCAACCTGTAGAGTAACCCGTCCTGGAGATGATAGTCAATGGTGTTGTCGCCATCATGCATATGACTTTGACTCTGCAATTGCTGATACACCTCCTTGAAGTCCTCATCTTCTGAATATGCCTCTTTGTATGCATCATGGGTGAATGGCTCCATGTTCATAAGAGTCCCCAAAGATGTAATCTTTGATGTGGGTGGTCTTGAAAGCATATCGACCAACTTGTTTGTGCTGCCCTTCTTATACTTGATCACCAAATGAAATTGTTGTAAAAACTACATCCACTTGTAGTGTCTGGTCTGTTGTAGCTTATTATGGGCCTGCAGGGACTCTAATGGTTGGTGATCTGTGTGAATTATTGTCTCCTTTTTCGTCAGATAGTGCTTCCACTTCTTCACAACTTGCACCATGGCATAGAGCTCCTTATCGTAGGTAGGGTAGTTAAACTGCCCCATGAAATACTTCAGAATGGTAGCAAATGGGCCTTCCTCCTTACATAAATACAACTCCCATGGCATACCCACTCACATCTGTCTCCACTTCAAAGGACCGTTGCAAGTTTGGTAATGCCAGAACTGGTGCTTCACTGATCTTCTTCTTTAACTCATCGAAAACCCTTTGTTGCACTTTCCCCACTGGAAACTCTTGCCATTTGCTGTTATGGTGTGGAGCGGTGCTTCTACCTTTGAAAACAAGGCTATGAATTTCCTCAGGTACTGTGCTGCTCCAATGAAAATCCTAACCTTAGTATCATTAATAGTCATGAACCATTTCACGATGGCCTCTATCTTGGAAGGATCTATATTCAATTCTCCTCCACCAAACACATATCCCAAATACAACAAGGACTGTTGTGCAAACTCACACTTCTTGAGAATTGCTAGCAGTTAGTACTTCTTCAATATTTCTAGCACCTGCGTCAAATGTGAAATATGCTCCTCCCAGGTAGCACTATATAGCAGTATCTCATCCAAATAGACAATAACAAATGAATCTATAAAAGGGCACAATGATGATGAGTGACCCACATGGTGATGTACTAGATCAAATGACACCCTCTTCTAGTAGTTGCTGCAATTGTTTCTTCACCTCACTCGCCTCTATAACAGAATATCAGTACAACCCAATATTTGGTAGTGGAGAGTCTGGCAATAGCTAGATCTCGTGCTCCACTTCTCTCTTAGGGGGTAGCCCTTTAGGCTCTCGGAACACATCCTTGTATGCCTATAACAACTCCTCCAATTGTTGTTTTTATTTCTTAGTACACCCCTCTAGGGATGCCTTACCTCTTATTGACTCCTCTACATATTGATTTTCCCCTAAAAACAATAAAACATACTTCTCGTTGGAACTAATCAATATATTGGTTTGGTTGGCACTTACTAGCGAAATTTCGACTTGTCTTTATGCTCATTGATGATGAATGATTTTCCATCCTTGATGAGTCGATACTAGTTAGCTCTCCTCATGAATATTGCATCATGCATGTACATGTATGGACTCCCAAACACGAATCCACATACATCAAGGGGAACCACATCCAGATCTACTTCATCAATAAAATCAACATTGATAGCAAATCTAATTTTACACTATTTTGTTACCTTCAGCTCTGTATCCTTATGTACCCATCTATTAGGTCCCTATACTACTAGTGTAACTCCTTATTGTTATTAGTACAACCCCCTTATTATATTGTTGTGCCCATGTAGTCCCCATATTGTTATTATTGTGCCCCATAGATGCCCACTATTGTTATTATTGTGCCCTTACATTATTATTGCTATGTCAGCTCTAATTATATTATGACCCCTCGGACTCCTATATTTAGAAAGGGGGTCTTGTCATTTGTATCATCCAAGAATTGTTCATTTGTGTATTATAAAGGAGGTTGCCCCCTTGAAGAGGCTTATTTCTAAGGCGTTGATCTATATTTTCTATCTTTTTGTGAGCTGGTTTCCTAACATTTGGTATTAGAGCTTTGGATTCTAGGGTTTCGCTGCTCCAAACAGGCCATCGTGGCATTTTCACTATAACTTTTTCCTTGCAACGTCTCAGAAGCGAAAAAAAAAAAAAACCAATTGAGATGAAATCGTGCCAAACCTTGAGTCTAAATTTCAGATCTTGTCTCACTATATTTTTGGAGATATGATCTGAGGAAGTTAGGGTTTTTGCAAGCTCCAGAATTTCATCTAAAATAGGCCATCATGGAATTTTCTCTATAATGTTTTCGCTATGAAGTTTCAGAAGCTAAAAAAAAAAACCATTTAAGAAGAAATCGGTTAGCACCTCGGGTCCGAATTTCAGATCTTGTATCGCTATATTTTCGGATATATGATCTGAGGAAGTTAGGGTTTTTGCAGACTCCCGAATTAAATCCTAAACAGGCAACCTTGGGAAAATCATCATAACTTTCTCTCTGAGCATCAAATTGAAATTTCGTAAGAAGTTACATAAATAAGACGGACTGTATTTTGTTTGGTTATAATTTTCAGAACCTACGGTTGAAATAGTGACATGTGTCACGTCGTACAAGTTCAGTTTACTGAACCAGTCTATAATTAGGTCATTGCGGGAGATTGGGAATAAATCTTTCTTCAGGAATCCAATTGTGATCAGACTTGCGGAGTTAGAAAGAGGACTCAGAAGGCTATTACAGACCAAAATCTCAGAACTTAAAGATCTGAAAGTACAGAGTTACAGTCGTTTCAAGATCAAGCTCCTAAAATCAAGAAAAAGCGAGATGAGGAAGTTTGATGGCAAGGATCCGGTAAATTGGATACTACAGATGGAGAAATATTTTGATCTACATGGTGTACCACTGTTACAAAATGTATGTATTGCATCTAATTATTTAGAACCGAATCAATTTTTATGGTATAAAGAGCTTTGTTCTTGTAAACCACTTGTTACGTGGTCAATTTTCACGGAGGAAACGATAGAACATTATGAGGATACAAAGAGAAACACCTTCTTTAGCCAATTGATAAATCTCAAACAAAACCCCCGATTGGGGTGAGAAAAATGGAAAAGACATTCAAAAGGACAACATAGGGGAGAGGATGGCAAGGCCGACCACCAAACGCTCTCATAATAACTCAATGGGATGCGGAGGCATCATGCAGGTCTGATGGAATCCTGAGGCATCGAGATGACAGGGGAGTGGGGGAAGAGGAAATAGGAAATGGCGGCGGAAGGGTGATGGGATGCAAGATAGGTGGGAGAGGGTTAAAGAGGGAGGTTAAGGGAGGAAGATAGATCAATACACAGCGAAGGAAGGAGAAGACCGGAGCCAAGCGAGAACTGGACTCTTTTGTGATTGAGCGAAAGTCCGGGTATGTTTTCTTAGTGCCAATTCTTGCATCCCTTTCAACCTTTTGTAGTATGATAGAGGAGGGGGGGGAGATGGGAATTGATGAGAGAGGGAGAAGTCTGCGTGAGTCTGCAAACCTCCCTGCAGTGCACAGTAAGAAGGCAGAGGGAGGCAAGAGGAGGGACACAGAGGAAGAATCTAGCATGGTAAAGAATCACGAAGACTAGAATAAAGGCCTGTCGGGTTCAGTAGGTGTTGGGTACAGGGGCAGCCCGAGGAAGTTAAACAAGCAGTCTGGGAGGTAGATAAGACTATAGAAGGCATACACACGTTTTTCCCAAGGGGAGGGAATCCTGGGAACAACGAAACCATCGGGAGAACCTGGAGTGGGGAGGGCAAAATCTGGGATAGGGATTCACAAGAGATGGGAATAAGAGTAACTGCGGATAATCTAACCTTTGCTATTGGTCATGGAAAACAGGTGGCTGTAGGGAGAAAGATGGCGCGCCCTGGTTGAGGAAGGGGTCGTGGTGGAAGAGGCCTGCCAAGCTAGCCAGGACATAACGACACCATGACCTCCACACCTGCACTTCAGAGGCGTAGCCGGAAAACCATGAGGAAAACAGTGCAAGAGGCTGCAAGGGCATATAGAGAAGGAACTGATGCTGACATCCACAAGCTCATTCAGGAATTGGAAGAAAATGTCATGGAAGGAGACTCAGAGCCCGAAATGGAGGAATGGGGAGATCTCATTCTTGACCCGGGAAACACCAGGGGAAGAATGACTCTATACAAGCAAGCCTTGCACATATACTGGGTGCTGAAACTTTTACTTGCCAAGGCGCTGGAACAAGTAGCAGGTGAAATGGAGGAGCTTGCCTAGGGCATGCCAAACATGAAGAAAGAGATGAAGAATCTACAAATCATAATGATTATGCAGAATATCAAGCTAAAGGAAATCCAGCAATGACTGAAGAAGTTAACTCCAACAATAAGGGATGCAACACCAACACCTGAGAACGTGGAAGACAACAAAGTTTAGTTCTTGTAATTGATTATTATGTTTGTTTTTGAGGTCAATATTCTCCTTTTTAGTAGTTTCATGACTGTCTGGAACATGTTTAGCATTTGTTGTTGCGAGGTTTATTTGGCGTGGATCGGTAGACTTATTAATTTTTGCTACTGGGTGGCCTATAATAACTTGAGGTGGTCAACAGATCTAGTTTCCCATCTAAGCAGGTTGAGGCCACTAAAACGATGTATATGGTTCAACTTGTTTTTATATAATAGAAAAAGAAAGGCATTACCGCAGCTTACAAAAAAAAAAATCTCAAACAAAAGTGTTCAATGGAAGAGCACATTGAGGACTTTCAAAAATTGAATATAAGGGAAAATGATATTCCAGAGAAGCAGAGGATTGATGTCTCCATAGGGACTTTAAAGGATAACATTCAACATGAGGTTCATCTTTGGGAACCTGATTCATTGGAGAATGCATTTAGGTTGGAAAGAAAAGTGGAAAGCAAAATTATGGAAACAAGGAAGTCTACCCCTCACAACTATAAAGATGGAAGTGCCATTTCTCCTAGCCTTCCAAAACCTACAAGGTTGACACCACAACAATTGGAAGAAAAAAGAGCAAAAGGGCTTTGTTACAATTGTGATAACAAATACATTAAAGGTCATAAGTGTGATGAGAAGAAATTATTTTACATTGATTGTGAAGAGGAGGAAGAAAAGGATCAATAAATCTCAAAAGAAGAGGATATACACCAGGAACCAACCCCAGATAAAGAAGAAACCAATCCGACCATATCTTGTAAATAATTGGCAAGAATTACCACTCTTCAAACTCTCAACATAGAAGGACATATCAAGAAGAAAAAGATTCAAGCAGTGAAAGATCACATCGAGCATCAACAACAAGTTCTCCAACTTTTAAAGGATAATGCCACTTTGGTGTAGAACCGAATGAAACAACAGGCAGATCAACATTGCAATGAAAGAATTTTTTATGTAGGCGATGGGGTATTTTTACAGCTACATCTCAACTAAGCTATTAATGAGAAGGAAATGTTGGCAATACTACATGAACTTAAGAAATGACAACCTTACCTAATGGGAAGACACTTCAAGGTAAAAATTGATCATGATATTCTTAAATAATTTTTAGGACAAAGATTATCTTTAGAAGAACAAAAAAAAGGGTCACAAATATGTTGGGTTATGACTTTGAAATCATCTACAAAAAAGGGATGCAAAATGTTGTTGTAGATGCACTCTCAAGAAAGGATGAGGATGTGGAAACATTGTTTTGTGCTATTTCTATTATCCAACCAGATTGGATAAACGAAGCAAGGGATGAATGGAAGAAGGGTGAAGAAGTGTGGCCACTCATTCAAAAGTTGCACAAGATCCTAGTTCAAACAATATTTCCAGAACTTGACGAGGAAGGAAAAATCATATTGGAACCTAGAGCAGTCACAGAAGCAAGAACCTGACAGCTAGGAAATCGTCAATTTCAGAGTATCTCATCAAGTGGAAGAACTTACCCGCTGAATATTCCACATGGGAGGACAAGAATTTTATACAGTAGCATCAAGAACTACTCAAGCATTGAGGACAACACTTTTTGAAGGAAAGGGGCATGTTAGGTCCCTATAATACTAGTGTAACCCCTTATTGTTATTAGTACAACCCCCTTATTATATTGTTGTGCCCATGTAGTCCCCATATTGTTATTATTGTGCCCCATAGAAGCCCACTATTGTTATTATTGTGCCCTTACATTATTATTGCTATGTTGGCTCTGATTATATTATGACCCCTTAGACTCCTATATATAGAAAGTAGGTCTTGTCATTTGTATCATCCGAGAATTGTTCATTTGTGTATTATAAAGGAGGTTGACCCCTCGAAGAGGCTTATTTCTAAGCTGTTGATCTATCTTTATGAACTGGTTAGCTCTCCTCATGAATATTGCATCACACATGTACATGTCTGGACTCCCAAACACGATTCCACATACATCAAGGGGAACCGCATCCATATATACTTCATCAATAAAATCAACACTGCTAGCAGCTCTACATCCTTATGTACCCATCCCAGTGGATATGGGTTTGGATGATCATGAACTTCCATCCCCAACTTCTTGACCAGATCTGTTGCAATGCGATTTTCCTGCGATCCTAAGTCAAACAAAGCACCAATCTTCGTCTTCTTGACCTATATCTTTACATGAAAGAGTTTGGTCATTTCTTTGTCTTCATATTGTTGAAGGCTACTCAAATTCACCTCCTTTTGCACTAACGTATAGCGATCTTCTCATCCACGTCCAAGTTGCTTTCAACTTGGTTGCTTGAATTAGTGGCCATGAGATTCTTCTTCTTATTATCTTTCTTCTTGGTCTTTGGGTTAGCTTTCGATGTAATTTCCAACACTTCTCCTCTGTATGGCCATCAATGTTACAGTGGTTGCTAAGATCTATGCACTAGTGTGTTGTGCCTACCGGCTTTTTATCTTTCCCCCTTTTTTCTTCTTCTTCCCCTCCTTAGAAGCACCTTGTTTCTCCTTTTCCTTCGATCCACTTGATTGCGCTCTTTTCAAGCCTATGTTCTCTAGGTATTATTCCTGTACACAAGCCTCATCCACCGTTTTGGGCTTGAACAACATCACTTGCTCACACAAATGGCAGTGAAAACCCCCCAAATGATTGAGGAGTACATTTGGGTTCTTTGGAGAGATACCCGACATTATAACCATCTTTCTAAATTATGTGGTGTACTCCTACATGCTTTGGCCCGACTTTTGCCTGAAGTAATGCCACTGGATCCATTGGTTTTCCATGTGCCCAATGGGATAAAACTATGATTTAATGGGGGTTTTGAAATACTCCCACTTAGTCACTGGAGATTCTCCCTCTAACCTCAGGGTTTCCCTGTGGCTCTCCCACCAAGTTAGTGCATGACCCTCCAATTTCAGCCACGTGAATGAGATCTTCTGCCCTTCCTCGATCTGATGAACGATGAAATAAAATTCTCGTTGTTGCAACCAGTGGTTCAACTTCAGAGCGTCGATCTTGCCATGGTATGGCTTGATATCGACTTTTTCTTCCACTTTAAACAAGGATTGGTTCACGGTACTCGAACTGGGTTGATCTTTTTTGGGTTCTTTCTTCGGTTGGTTATCTACGTCTTCCTGATCTCCCGATCCCACTTCTGATTTTCCCTCTTCATTCGAACCCCCTTCTTCTCCAAATATCCCCATCTTATTTCTTAGGGCCTCCATGAGGATGTTTACATTGTGGTTTATATTTGTGACATGTTCTTCGAACCACGAAAACCTCACTTCTACAGGATCACAAGGTTCGTTTACTATTTGTCGCCCATAATTAGGGTTTTACGATTTTTGGCCTCACCGATATAGATCCCTGCAATATCCACAAAATACCCAGAGAAACTGGGCTCTGATACCAAATGACCCATAAACTCCCGTGCATATTCCACTAGACAGTTTGTCACAACATATATGATAATATTACATTATAAATATGAAATTCTACACTATTATAGTTTTATTTAATTTCTAGATCTGTAAAATTAATTGTAATTAATGCATGCATGTAAAAGTAAATCAAGCATAAAAGTAGAGAACGACAAAATAAACTCACACACACATAATACATAAGATATGCTCTCTGGGAAACCCTTTAGGGAGAAAACCGAGTTGGAAGGTGAGTTCACTTCGCTCTCTTTCTCTGTGTGGAAATATCACTGCAGATACAAAGAAGTAATGTCTGTGGCCCATGGGCTACTATAGTGCACAAATCCTCTCTGTGGGCTCTACCTCCTATCTCTCCTGGTAATCTTTGCTCAACTATGGAACAAAATGCTCTCGAAAGAATGGAATGCCTCTACCTCGTAATGACCCGGTTATAACACGACTCGATAGCCTACTAGTGGTTAATTTTGGCAAAATCAACTCTTGAATAGAGTTACAAAATAGACTGTTCTAGAGTATTTTACATCACAAACACGTGGCTAGCCCCCTTTCCATGAATAATGGGGCTGATGTGACATCCTCCCAAACTATAGGTGTGAAAACAGGAAGGTCAACTTCTAAGTGTCATAACTTTTGCATATAGACTCTGATTGACACGCCTCTTGTGGCATTGGAAGATGTGTGTGTGTAGAATAGCATGAAAAAGTGCTATGTGTTGGCGAAAAAGTTTTACCCCCCAAAAATGTCATTTGATGCCTCAAAACGCTCCCATAAGGTTTTAAACACCGTTTTGCCAAATGGGGTCCCGCTAATAAAAATGGTCCCGTGAGTTGATTCCTCCACTTTTTCCACTCCAAATGCAATGAGATGGATGAAAAACAATATAATGATCCAATTCAGATCAATTTTTTAAGAAAATGAAGAAGAATCTGAAGAAGAGGAGGCAAGTGGATACTCTTTATATTACAATGAAGATTTAGATCAAATGCCATAGCTAGAAAATGTCCAAACAATAAATTCTTCAACAATCAATGTTTCCACTACTAGCCAAGCCTATATTGTAGTTGCATATACTTTTGAAGGAATTCAACCACATGATTTAGATATTATCTTAGATATAGGAACCTTTGATTCTCTAGCCAAGACAAATTGTTCCCTTGGGTTGAAGGCCACATATTCTTAGCTACTAGTGCCTTTGAGAACAAAAAATATTCTTAAGTATGAATACCCAATGGGCCTTAGGTAATGTCCAATATATATATTATTATTTATTATATATTATATATATATATATATATATTATTATAATCTTTTAATTTTTAATTTCTATAATATCAATACTAATCCCTTTTCCCCGATTTTCTTGACCAAATGAACATGTAGCACATCCACCTAATTCTTTCCAGTACTCCTTTTGGAATCCATGCAAGTGACATCTAGTAGAATTGAACTAATTCAACTACAACCAAATGAGCCTACATAGATAGTCAATGATTACAAGAAGTATTCAATTTTTTTCTCCACCTTAGCTATTAGCCATTATGAATCACATATTTTATAAAATTTGGCTTTAGTTGGATTCCTAGATATTTTAAATTTGCATCAAGATCAACCATATTTTAAGGGCATGATTCAATGATGGAGTTTTTTACTGCCTTGTTAAAACCCCAAATGGATATTATTTACTTAACTATTTTTTTTTCATGCTAGTGACCATGCATGATAGTTCTAACATGTTTTTTAAGCTTCCCGACCACTCTCCTCAAACCTTCACATAATATATGAATATCAACAATGAACAACAAATGTGTTACATAATAGTCACCTCAAATATTTCCCCTTTGAAACTACTAGTTTCATTGGCCTCCTTTATTAATTTCCTTAAACCTTCATAAACTAGTAGAAATATCAAAGAGGATAGAGGGTACCCTTATCTTAGCCCTCTTTTTAGCATTAAAAAAGAGATGCAATCCCATTTATTATTGTAGCAAAAGACATTTATGAAATGCAGTTCATTACCCAAACAATAAAGCAATGACAAAATCTCGGGTGGATAACGATTGATATGATATGTAGTCATTAATCCATATTGTAAGCTTTGGATAAATTCACTTTGACTACTATTGATATGATATTTTTGACTTTTATAGATTGTAGACCTTCTCACATAACCCCCCACAACCCCATGTACTTGCTTTCCCTCTAGAAACCCAAACTGTTCGCCATATATTTAATTGGATAATATATTTTTTAACCTTCTTTTTATAAGCTCTAAAATATTTTTGTGTATGCAATTGATAAAGAGACAGGCCTAAATTTTTTGAATGATGTCAAGTTATAACCCTTGGATATCAATGCCAAGAAGGTTGTGTTAAAAGACTAAAGGGTTTCCCCAGAAGTTTTAGATGACTCAACTAGCCTCATTAAGTCTTCTTCTATAAAATCATAACACCCTGTGAAAAACTCCATAGGAAGCCCACACAACCCTAGGTTTATATCCTTTTGCGATTTTTGAAAAATCAAAAGGAGCTCCTTTTCACCTGCTTCCTCCATAAAGCTTGATTATCCTATGGGTTAACGAAATTGGGAAAAGAGGTTGTCAACTTCAACCTCTACAAAGATGGCTCAAGGTTCAACCTCAATTTTTGGTGAAATTGTATGGGTGTTGATTCTCTCAAGGTTTTATCACAGGGTTCCCAAGTCTATTTAATTTTTTTTACAAACTCTTCCTTTAACCATTTCAACTTAGTGTCCCTTGTGCCAGGCTACTTCTAAAAGAGTTGGTTACGATTAAAGACCCCTACGCCACCCCCATACCCCCTCCCACCTAGAAGAAACCCATCGTTGACTATTGATGACTTCATCAAGGAATGTTTCTAAGTTAAAAAACTGATCTAAGCTTTTGGTAATCCAAGCTTCTCTTGTGCTTACATTCCTCTACGTTAGAGATAATTTTGTAGCTTCAATGTCCGTTAATCCCACTTCCTCCAATTCTTTTTATGAAATATCCCCAAGGATAGCCCACTTGTGTAGCTGGTCCCCACACTTTAGATTCTCTGATAATGAAATTTAGATCCCTCCTACTTCAACTAGACCATTACGGATCCATTCCATATTAAACACCTTCTCCTCATATGTCAGTCTATCCAAATAGGGGTCATATATGTTTAGAAGAGTGGGCTAGTTTCTAAGGTCTAGAGAGAACAAAAGAGTACTCGAACTTGTAGAGGATGACTATGAATTAATAAGGTAAAAATGTTCCTTTTCCCACCTAGTTATGTTCCCCATTGATCTCCCTACAATGTCAATATAACTAAATTCCCAACTCCCAAGCATTTTGAAAAGCTTATGAATTATTTTTAGCCCATTATTCCCTATTAGAACATAACATGTCAAAAAATCCTAAGCCCACTTTATCATTCCTAAAAAACTGAGGATCCTTTACTTCTTAATATGAGATTATATTTGAAGCCTTCTAAAGGAGATTCACAGAGAACTCGTGAATTCCTTGCTCTTGACTCAAATTGATAGATCTCCTAGACATCAAATCTCTTTTATAGGACCCTCCCTTAACCCAGACAATGGAATAAAAAGAGGAGGCTTCGAGTCTTTGAGGAGGCTTCAGGTCTTTGATTGCGAGAAGGACAATTACATAATTCTTGCATTGAACAACTAAACCATGCCTTCTCTTCATGGTTTACAAGAAAAACATGAACAATGACATCGCTTTGCACCATCAATGGTCACTGCTAAAGCTTTGTCTAGGTATCCTTTTGATGCCTTGTGCAAATTCAAATTTTAAGGGACGATACCTAGTGTGAACCCATAAATACAAATTAAGGTGCCTAACCTATTACTAATATTGAATGAGCATGCAATAAAAACAACTAACTTAAAATTAATCTTAATACTTTTTGCATAAAATTTAAAGCTCTTAACAACTCAAACTAACCCAACATATTTAAATACCAACGTAGATCCATCTTAAATATAGATCTAACATGAGGCGAGAGGGATCCAATTTCTTCACATGCAAATTTTTGTATGCACTGACATTATTTAAATATTTTGTATAGTTATTTATTCTTCAGGTGCAAATTTTTGTATGCACTGACATTATTTAAATATTTTGTATAGTTATTTATTCTTCACGTGCAATTTTTTTTATGCACCGACATTATTTAAATATTATATATATATATATATATTTTCAAATTTATATTTGGGTCGACATGAGCAAAATTTAAACTTTGATGATAGACAGACAAAGTTACACATCACACTCAGCTGTAGAATGAGCCTCTCTGCTCAACAAAATGATATAAGTACTTTTTTTTATATTGTGGTTCTCGTGACCACTTCATTCACTGTAAAATCCAGGTAATCAACCTGCTGGCCAAACTAGCAAGCCCTAACCCCAAAAGCATCAAAGAAATTTGACCCAAAACCTCCGGATTAACAAAATACTTAACAATAAAAACTCGACCAATTATATTATCCTTTAAACTATCTTAAATTATTATTTTTTAAAAATTATAAGAATTCAATAATACACCCATAACCACCTAGCACAATTGGTTACTCTCGCTAAGGGTCTCCTTTTGATGCCCCGTCCAAATTCAATTTTAAAAACAATCGTCACTAGATGGTATCATTGACTTCTAACGTGTGCATTTATTCTGCCCGGCACGGCTAGTGTAAATGTTGGGCAAAGGCGCCTGTGGAACCGACCTGAACGCGTTCGGTGCAAGACTTGCAAAGCCAGGTAAAAATGCACTGATTCAAAAACTTTATATATGTAAAGGTATTTATCCATGCAAACATAAATGATTCTATTTGGCAGTTGTTGATCTGGTACAGTTTTGTGCGTATAATCAGAGCAGCTTCTGCTCCGGCTGAGAAGACCAGTCAATTTTGATCTTGCGTACTCTGAAATGGGGTGCAGAGCCGTGATCTGTGTATCTCTATTATTATTAGTGGGAGTGGGAGAATTGGCGAAGGCGGATGACACCAACAGCGTATTCAGTCCATGTGCGGATACACTGGTACAGAAGAAAGATGGATTCACATTTGGCATAGCATTCGCGCCCAAGCAATCATTCTACGTGAATAACCTGGAGCTGTCACCATGTGACAGTCGCTTGCAGCTATCGTCTAATCACCTTGCGGTTTTCAGGCCCAAAGTCGACGAGATTACCCTTCTCACCATCAATACCACCACCGGTTCCTTTAGCCCGGTACGCACGCATGCGCTTTCTTCTCATAGATTTAGGATTTAAATCCTGCCTTGTTTATATATTGTTTACTTAGATCTGGTTATTTCCCCCGATATTAAGTCTTTAGTCAAACCCTTTCAAAGATAAAATCCCAATTTTGATTTTATTTTCAGTCAGCGACTCTATAACCCTCGCTGTTGACGTAACCCATCTATGCTGCCTCCCCGTCCCAGTGTGAGCGTGGTCGCGGAACAAGACGGCGTTGGGGATTTAGTTTTAACTACAATCATGTGTACAATAACAATTGGTCCTACAAAATTCTCAGCTTGGAAATGTCAAGCATCACTGCACGAACTACGCACGCTTGGCTAAGATGTCAGAAATACAAGACACCAACAAGAACTCGATCTTGAACCTGCTGGCAAACTTGCTGATATGTGAATCTGCTAAGGCTGCTACCTGTGCCTTCCCCTTGCTCTTCTTCTTGTTCAGACATAGACATTGACCTGCATAGTGGCCAAACTTGTGACATGCAAAGCACTTAACTCTGCTCATGCCCTTCTTCCCATCTTGTGAAGTAGCTTCTCTACTCGCATTTTTCTGGGGCTCCCCTTGCCCTTCATTGCTTGACTCACAAGGGCAAGGTTCTCATTGTCACCTTTCCGCAGGCCACCATGTAGAGACTTCTCTGAAGGATTGCAGTTGGTTGCATCCTCCAACTGGTCTTCAAACCTCAACCCTATTGCAACCATTCTGACAAACTTCCAAATGAAATACTCAAAACCCCCAAAAAAATATAACTGCAGAAAATTGTTTTAAAAGTAAATTAAATTACTTTTCATTAAAAACTGTAGCCTTGTAGCCAACATTAATGAATAAATTAATCAATGTGCTTTTCCTAAGTTAAACTTAGGAAAAAAATCATAAAAGTCATTTGCTCAACATAAGCACGTACTGGAAGAGGCTTGACACCTAGCTTATGCAAAAGCAGTGGTCCAAGCTATCAACATCAACATCCCGCATAAGTCTCAAAGCTAAAACATACTCCTTGTCACTTTTAATGAAGCGATCCCAACCTCTTTGCTTATTCTTGTAAAGCTAAATTATAAAGGTCCTCAATTTTTTTTACCATTAACATCTTCCCTTTGCTAGTCTAACCTTTCCTCCTTCATTTTGAAGCTATTATGCTTCCCCAAATTTGGATAAAATTTTCCTTCTTTTAAATAACATATTCCCACCAAAGGATGCAACCCCTCTTCTTGGGGTCCAAGGGTGAGGTTCCAAATGTTGTGAACACGGGCCTTATAGTCCTTCAAGTCTAGGTGAGAAACGTTGGCTCTGAGCATAAAGTGAATGAGCTCCTCTAGAGCCCATCCAAATGAAATAGAAGTGGTAATAGTTGGTGATTAAAACCAACAACATTCAAGACCACATCTATTGGCTATGCTTTGCTTGAAAAGAGGAGCCCCTCATTGGGACCATAAATCTTGTCCAATTTGGCTCTTGTCCTATCTTTTCCTTAGTGCATGTTGTGTTAGATTTTCTGGAACCCAACAATTGATGTTTAATTGCAAGCAATAAATTACTAAATAAATACACAACTAAGTTCCTAACAAAATATTAAGCAGAAGCAAAATTACACGATCTGAATCATAGCGAGACACACAAATTTCTGCCCAACAAATCAGTTTATCATTAGAAAATCCATAGCTTACATGGGCTCCCATTTTGGGATAATGGCCCAATTGAGAAAATATAGAGTGGATCTGACTCAAGAAATTTGCTCTCTTGTAGATCTGGATCTCCAACCACTTTGTGCCTTTTTGGACCCCACACATGCTCATTGAGATGCCGCTCTCAACCTTATGTTACTGTTGTATCTTTGCCTCAGCCCTTAGGCTCAATTTATAACTTTTCTAAGCTAAGATCGACGATCAAAATTAGCTCATCAAGGTAACTGAAGATAATTTACTTAACTTTCTTATTTTTAGCTTTATTTACTTTAACTCAAGTATTAGTCATAAATTTAGCTTGCATTACATGCATGTCACACACAACTCATTCGCATGCATGCAACTCACTTGCACACTCCACATGTAGCATGCAATCAACATTCAAACTTCGGATGTCGCATGCAAGCTCCTAAAGAGGCAAAACAAAGGTCCTTCTAGTCAAGGCACAAGGCTAGAAGTACTTGCCCGAGCTACAAAAATCAACACTCCGTCTTAGTAAGGGAGGTACTTTTGGAAGAACCTCCTCCACTTGGATCTGTTCCCATTCCATCATTTGTTGCTATAATTGCTCCCTACAAACTGGAAGGCTTCCTTGCTACTTGCTTTGGAATCCGATTTGAAGACTTGTTCCTTCCAACCATGCTCTTAGGAGTCTGCTCTTGAGTATCCATCAATGCCCGCTCATACCAGCTAGACCTGACAGATCTAGAAGAGGCGCCTCCTGCACATCTTCCAAATTAGAACACTGAGTCCCTAGTATCAACTTAGTCTTCAAAGCTGTCTGCTCAGTCTCTATCACTAACATTGATCCATGATCTAAGATCCCCTTGGATTTGCGTTTAGGCTCGCTGTGCAAGCCGTACAACTTACCCTTTCTGACACCAAGCTTGACTATTGTGTCCTGGGTAGCTCCCTCTAAATGTATAAATACTTGTCCCTTATGGAACTCAATATCATACCCTATGTTCTCCAGAGCTGGGACTAAGCGCAAGTTCGGTTTCAACCCTAGGACATAAAAACCTCTACCATCTGTAGAGATTCTTTTGATTATAGCTGGAATAACACTGTTCCAACCCCTTTCACTACAGATATGGTACTCATACCAACTCTCAACTGCATGTTTGGATTTATCTTTGAAATACTAAGGAACACATCTCTCATTCCTATGATATGGCGAGATGCTCCACTATCTATGAATCATGCATCACTGTCCAAAAACCTGGCACTTCCAATACTAGTGCTTGAAAGACAAGTAGTCACTAATGAGAACTTCTCATACTTTGCTGCAAAATCTATAATCATGGTTGATGTTGCAACATGTGCTTTCCCTTTGTATTTATTTTTGTTTGGACATCGACTCGCATAATGTCCAATCTTGTGACAAGTAAAACACTTGACTTTGCTCATGTTCTTCTCTCCATCCTGAGAGGATCCTCCCTCTTCTTTGTTCATCTTGGCGACTCCTTTGCCCTTTCTTACATGACTTGGAAGAGCAACATTCTCCTCATCTCTTTCGGCTTTCACTTGGTTGCCTCGAAGAGCCTCCTCATGAGTCTCCTCCTGGGTGAAGTCATCCCACAACCTATCCTAGGGTGGGAGATTCTCCCGTGCCACGACTCCTTTAACGAAGACACCCCACTGCTCTGTGAACATGTTCAGAGTTGTTCTTATTGTTAGAAATTGTAGCTTGGGGGTACTTTTGCAATGGTGGTGCCTAGCCTGCAAAAGTGACTAGGAAAATGTCACTTTCCTAAACATTTTGTTTATAAAGTGGCTTTTTATAATTAATTACTAAAAGTGACTTAAGTGATTTTTTCTAAAAATGATTTTATAAAGTTTCAGAGACTTAAGTGATTTTAGAAAGTGTTTTTTTTCTTTCTAAAAGTGACTTATGTAGAATTTGAATTTCCTTGAAATTTTGCGTGTTGGAAATACTGGGGGGGGGGGGGTGAATCAGTGTTGCTTTTTCAATCATTATTTTTATCAGTTAAAAAACATTTATATTTGGAACAGAGAAATAGATAACAGGAATAGATGCTTTTATTAATGTGATCTTTGCAATAATCAAGTACTATATATTATATATATATATTATATATATATATATATATGGTTTCAATCAGTTGCCAAACACCAACTTGGACTCTTTGTGAGGCTCCAACCTCCAGAGCACCAACTCTGTCTTGTCAAGGCAACAACCTTGAATTTAGGAGCACCAACTCCCAGGACACCAATCCTTTCAGTTCTGAGGCACCAACCTCAAGGGCTCCCACCCTTTGTTGTAAATTGTCTGGATCTGTTTGGTTGTAATTCTTTGCTCCCAACCGTGCTGGACCTATGACTTACTTCTGTCCTCCTGTTCCTTCCACTCCTGCTAGAACTTCGACTTCCTTTTTTCCTTATAGTTCACTAACAACACTAAACTTTCCTTTTTCTTTGTTTTATATGCCTGATACGCTTGACCTTTGGCTTCCTCCTTGCTTGCTTGAGCTTCGGCTTCCTCAACGCTCACTTGATCTTTTAGCTTCCTTTGTCTCTTCGAATCCATCAATACTCATAGGACACGTTAATGTGGAAGAGAGGTCGGATTACAATAATGTTGCATATTAAAGAAAATATCAGAGAGGCGACTTTTTTTTAATATTCATACAATATACATTAATAATCCCGCAATCACAATCGCAACCTAGCCAATGCCCCATTAACATAGTTAGAAATATATAATGGGTGGTCCCACCAGCCATGTCACTATCTCAATCGCAATCGCAAGTTTCTGGAGGTCTTTTATATATCGTGCCTATAACATCACCGATGGCCGATTGCCCCTACTGGATGTGATATGATTATAAGCTGTTTTTAATAATTTCGTCGGGTCCATATATATATATATCGCAATCATAGTTTATAGTGTGCCATTCCTTTATATCTTGTGATGCATAACCTCCGATACGACAGACACGATATAGCGTTTAGGCGGTATTACAGTGGTGATGACATAACCCGCTCGGACATAGTTTCCGAGGTTTAACTTTATCGGGTTCATTCTCCGGCATGATTTGAGGCCTTCCCCTCAATCATTTGGTTGATTATGATGGTTGGAGATGCACCTTGCCCATTCCATGCATTTTGGATCTTTCTTGGTCCTAAAAGGGCTTGGCATCATGCTAGAGAGGAGTTTCGATCCACACATGTGGGCTTTTAGTGGTTTATCTTATTGTATTGAGTTATTTGGTTAGCTTATGACCCATTTTATTCATGTATTCTCAAAATTAAACTTGTGATAGGGCTTCTAGGCTAGTTAATGAGAGCGATTACTCTCATATAGATAGAGGATGACTCCATTGTTATTTTTCACCACTCATCATGGATTTCGACCTCCTTTAGAGAGCTTGACTTAGCCTTGTGTAAACTCACTACTTGTGTAGATGTGATCTTTTTGGAGCTATTTCTATTGGAGATTGATTTTGGTCTTGGAGATGTCTTTTTGGGATTGAAAGAAGGCTATTTCATGGAAGAATTGTAAGTTTAATTGCATATTTTGTATTGTTTTTCATATGATTAATTAATGCTAGGGTTTTTCTTGTTCCATGTCTAAATGCATATTATTTATGGAAAATCTTGGATGATTATTGCATGTTAAATTTATCTTCCTTGAAATCCACAAGGGACCTCCTAGAGAGCTTCCCCTATATAATTTCTCCTCTCAAAAAGGAAGATAGCAAGGCTTTTCCCCCTTACTCCAAGCATTAATTCATTTTCTCTAAATTTATCCCTAAAAGACTCCATCATCCAAGTAGGAATAGGTGTTGGGAATCCTTGGTGTTGGTCAAAAATCTCTAAAATATAAATATTTTCTCCTTTCTCATTTTCTAAATCCTTAAAGGCAAGCTGCTAAGGCTATTTTATAGTGTTGAATTCAATAAGGGCCTCCTTGGATGGATGTTAGAGCTTAATAGGCTTGGATTTAACCTTGTTGAGCCATCTCCCTCAAAATCTAGCATTTTACATGTTTAAATTTACCCTAAAAGGGGCTGATGTCATCCCCTCTAAGTAATTTGTCTTAGAAAAACCCTAATCCTAGCTAGGGCTTAATTTGAGGGTTTGCTTTCTCCTTTCTTGATTATCATTTGTAAATCCTTTCTTTGGTGCATGTATGCTTGGTAATTCCTTTGTTGATATACATATTGAAACCGTAGGTCTCACTCGCCTCTTTTAGAGCTTGGTATATGGTACGCTGCTCCTATACAAAAAAATTGTGTCCTTTTCCATTAAAGAGTATCTTTACTTAGTCTACATTTATGTCACCTTGAGCCATGTAACATAGAATACCCTTTAGGTGATCACTGGGAAGCCTCCCTTGTGGTGCAATTCCATTAAAGAGTAGGAGGAAGATTATTGAGGTGCTAGTGGTAATCTCCCTCATTGTTGCAACAATGTCTGGCTTCACAAGGCCTGCTAGATTTTGAGGCATAGGGAAAACTACTAAAAATAGAATGCTGGAACATAGAACTGAAAAGATTATTAATAATAGGGCTTAATTTGAGGGTTTGCTTTCTCCTTTCTTGATTATATCATTTGTAAATCCTTTCTTTGGTGCATGTATGCTTGGTAATTCCTTTGTTGATATACATATTAAACCTCAGGTCTCACTCGCCTCTTTTAGAGCTTGGTATATGATACGCTGCTCCTATACAAAAAAATTGTGTCTTTGTCCATTAAAGAGTATCTTTACTTAGTCTACATTTATGTCACCTTGAGCCATGTAACGTAGAATACCCTTTAGGTGATCACTGGGAAGCCTCCCTTGTGGTGCAATTCCATTAAAGAGTAGGAGGAAGCTTATTGAGGTGCTAGTGGTAATCTCCCTCAACAATGTCTGGCTTCACAAGGCCTGCTAGATTTTGAGGCATAGGGAAAACTACTAAAAATAGAATGCTGGAACATAGAACTGAAAAGATTATTAATAATAGAGCTTAATTTGAGGGTTTGCTTTCTCCTTTCTTGATTATATCATTTTTAAATACTTTCTTTGGTGCATGTATGCTTGGTAATTCCTTTGTTGATATACATATTAAACCTCAGGTCTCACTCGCCTCTTTTAGAGCTTGGTATATGATACGCTGCTCCTATACAAAAAAATTGTCTTTGTCCATTAAAGAGTATCTTTACTTAGTCTACATTTATGTCACCTTGAGCCATGTAACTTAGAATACCCTTTAGGTGATCACTGGGAAGCCTCCCTTGTGGTGCAATTCCATTAAAGAGTAGGAGGAAGCTTATTGAGGTGCTAGTGGTAATCTCCCTCAACAATGTCTGGCTTCACAAGGCCTGCTAGATTTTGAGGCATAGGGAAAACTACTAAAAATAGAATGCTGGAAGATAGAACTGAAAAGATTATTAATAATAGCACATGATGTTCTACCCCTTGAAATACTGATCTTTTACCACCCCACAAAGCTCACACAATACAACTCTGGAACAAAGCTCTGCAACAAGATACCCATATTGCTAAGGTACTCACAAACTACTGATGTCAAATGATGGATCACCCACCTAGTCCATCTTGTAATGTGCCCATGAACATATGATAAAAAATAACACTGAGATTTATGAAGGCAACTTTAACGTTAGTAGGTAGTATCCTAAGGTTTGGGGTATGCTAGTGAATTATCACTTGGGCCTAGACTCTTTAGTTGTATATCACACAAACTTTCAAATATCCTTTTCTATAGAAGTGTGCTGTGGTTACACAAGTGGGAGGTTAATCTATTAAACATACCTTCATAATGAATTGCTTGGTGTCATGTATATGATGGTAGTTTCGGTTTAGGTAGGTTGACAATCCCTTCTCCAAATGGATTTGTACATATATTTTGGTGTATTAAGCAATCTTCTATTTTGCATTGTGGACCACTAACAACTTACTCAATGGGTCATTTAGTTATTTTGAATGCAAACTTATCTTTGAATTTCAGTTGTAGTGCAAACAATCTTATCGATACAGGGGTTGTTGGAAGTATATCCCTGATAAGATCAATGCCCATTGTCCAGTATTTAATGAACAAGCTAGCTCTCATTGTAAATTATTGACCACCTTTATAGACCCTATCCTTCTATCCTCATAAGAAGTAAAAGAGTTAAACAAAGGAAACTCTAGGTAATCTAATTCTTGATTCTGGTAGTCCTAATTTTCAAGATATTTATGGGGTGATGGTTTGATGAGATGACCATATTTGAAAGCATGTATAGATCAATGCTTTTTCCTTGGGACTTGGATGTTCATTGCTAGAGTTTCTTTAACAATAATTATCTTGGCCCCTTAATCTTACCTACATATGTCATTTTCCTTCACGGTAGGTGTGAGATTCCTCAAAATATCATTCAGAAAACTTGAGTTTCCAAGTCTTTTGGTGGGAATAAAGGTTTTCTCTTCCTTTCTTTATCCTCAACTAGATCATTGCCTAATGACGTGTCCCAAGCCCTGAGGATCCATGATTATGCAACAAAATGTAGGCATATTGGTAGTGTTGTTTCCTATTTGTAAATACAAGCTCACCTTGTTGCTATCCTAAGTCCCTACAACCCTGATCTTGATTGTGTTGTTCATCCCAAAGGTTGTAGGTTAGAAGGCCCTGCAACACCCCGCAACCCTGTTACCACTTTTTGGAGCAAAGGGTTTCTACATGTGCCTTGAATCAATATACATGTAGAAGCAATTTGGATTGAAATTCTGTTGATTCAAGACACATGTAGAAGCATCACTTGGCTCCAATTGAAGAAGCGCTGCAAAATCATTTTGTGTCTGATTTATATAACATGAAAGAAGTCTTCTTTGGGGCAACTAGGGTGGGGCAAAAGGGATTCCTGTTGTGGATTGGGATATCTGCACTAGGAGGATTGTACCTCCTTAACAGAAGAGCAACATGGAAAGTTCTTTTTGGCAAATGGGTAGTTCATGTAGTGGAGAGGGATGCTCTTGGGCAATGTTTAGTTTGACATTGAATTCAATAGAAAACACATTCAGGGTATTGAAGGTTCCTTTCAACTGTGTGACATAATCAATAATGCTCAGGGTTTTGTGATTTCGAGCTGAATCCCACTTAAGATGGTGTGGTTTGCTTGGAAGTTGGTGGATATTATCTATTTTTCTTTCCTCACATTTTGAGGCCCCTTGACATGCCTGGTATTTGGCATGACAACTAATATGGATGGTTCTGTCCCATAGTGATTAGAATGGATCTTCATCGAAGTTTGGTTGCAAAAGATTGACTAGGACAGCTCTCTTCTTTTCAAAGTAAATAATGAGAGCAGTGACAATATTACATGATTATGATTCCAGAGCAGAGATAGTACAGTGGATTGGATTGGACGTACTATTGCTTGAGTTGATACGACAAGTAGTGTTGATCACAGTTGTGTGGCTAGGGCTTCAGCAGCAGAAGTTGAGTACAACATTGGCATTGACAGCTAGGGTTTGATGTGAGTTGAGCAGTGAGGCTGCAAGGGTGTGACATTGATATACATACTAAGCAGAAGCAACACTGATTATATGTCAGTGTATTTTGTATTGATTTGAGCACATGTGGACCCAGACTGAAAATTGTGAAATGTGGTCCGTTGGTAGATTAGTTTGGCAGGGTGGTGCAAGGAAGGTGATGGATCCACCTTCAGGTAGGAGCCTAAGAACACTTCACCCTAAGAACACTTCAGGGCGGTAGGGTGATGCTAGGGCAGGTTGGAGCTTGCACAGGGCTTTGGAGCGTCCGTCCAGTTGCAGCTGGTACACAAAATGTTGTTGCATCCGTCAGGTTGGAGCATGGGATCTGGGGCATTTGAGTGTCCTCTCAGTTGTAGTTGGTAAACAGGGTGTTGGAGCATCCTATAGGTTGGAGCCTCCTTCAGTTGGAGCTGAAAACTTGATGTAACTATTTTTAAAGACAAATATTAAGAAGCGTTCGGTGATTTTTGACCTGGAGGGGGTTTTCCACCTAAAAATCTGTCTACTATCTTGATTATTGTGCATTGTTGAATGGTGTTGTTTACTGTTTATGTTGATGAAAGGTTAAAGATAATTAATGCTCTGAAAGATTAAAAATACTAATTGATAAGAAATACTGATTCACCCTCCTCTCAATGTTTCCAACACTTTTATGATTTGGCAAGGCCCTTTTTCAAAATTACCCCCCTCTTGAACAAGTGGTAGGGGTTGACAGATGTTGTGGTGTGTTGGTCGAGGAGGTGTTAGTGCATTTGGAAACTTCATTCTTCCTTTAAATACAAAGTATGGGGGTGGCTTCCGCTTCATCAAGGGTTGGCTGTCAAAAGCAGCCTTCATAAAGTTTGGTGTGACAAAAGTTGCTTGTACCTTGTGTGGTAAGGATGGCATTGCCAGCCTGCCAAATTTTGTTGGGCATGGTTTCAGACCAAAATGCACTTCCTTTTCCTAGTACCCATGTTAGTTTGTTGCAAATCTCTTTGCTCCAAACATGTAGAGTATCTATATGCTGTATGAAGTAACAGATGCAGCATACCTAAAAAATATAAGATGCAAACTAAATGTTTATTTATAAAAGACATTACTAGTTTATAATGTGTTTATAGGAAATGATCTTATCATTGCTTTTCATCTCTTAACCCTATCCATTTATCTCTAAAACTTCTCTTGTTTCGTCTATTTCATCGACCTTCCATGTGAGTGGCACTTAACATGAAGTTCATTTGTGTACTCACAAATTATGACTCCAGACAACTTATCCTTCGGCGGTGCAATCTTTGGGTTGCGCTTGTTGCCTTACAATTGCTTTCAGTTCCTTCACATACCTTTCGAAGAGAAACAACCACTTAACAATTAGAACACCAGTTAATTCATTGGCATACACTAAATGCTCTAAAAGGCGCAGCTGGATGTCCCTGAAACTTTTTGGGAGTCCTCCACTTGTGAATTATTTTCCACATCAATATTATGTTCAAATCATGTGCACATGCCACATGCGCGTTTAAAAGACCATTTTCAAGTCCACTTATTTGATTTATCTGGTGTAACAGGAACAGGATGGTGATATGGTAGCATTTGCAGGGCGCCGCTATGCAGCAAGATCTCTTCCAACTTTTGTGGCTAACCAAACACTCATTATCACTAGCTTTACATTGGTGAGTAAATTCTTTCTAAGAGCTGGGTGATGATTTTTAATTCTATTATTAGGGGAAGCATCATATCTTGACAACTTAATTTGATTACAGGTTCTCGACTTCCAAAAAGGAAAGCTGATAAGCTTATTATGGAAAACAGATGGGTGTAGTTCTTGTCAAGGAAAGTCATCATTTGTCTGTTATCGAGGGAAGTCTTGTGCAATTAAACTTTCTGATTGCAAAAACAAGGGAGGTTCAGTTGATTGCAGCTTGGGTATACAACTAGCTTTTTCAGGCACAGATAAGCATGATGCTGTGTTTAACTCCTGGTATGAGATCAGCAAGCTGAGGCAATATTCGTTATATGGTTTGTATTCAAATCTGAAAAATTCACTTACAAATCAGTACAACAGTATCTTCTAGTTTTTCAAAAACCGTTTGGCTTCTGCTTCACATTGATTCTTTGAAGTAGAACAAGAAGCACACACTGGTTTGTTGTTTTTGACAAATCATACTGTGTTCTTTTGGAGACACTCTTCTACTTTCTAGGTGTCGGTTGGAGAAAACAATGGCCTATTGATGCTGTTCTAAGCTTTGTTTCTTTTAGGGGGTTTTCAGTGTGTAACTGGATAATTTTTTCTTGATATCATTCAAATCACCATGAGTGCAAATTCACTGTGTAGTTAAGTCTGACTCATTTGACCACATCCAAATTGTACACTTCATGATTGGATTGTAATTTAGAGAATGCGTTTGTTCTTAGTTTCTAAATTTTACTTGAATTGTAGTATTGCTAAGAAGGATTTTGTTTGGAATCTATGGCATCTTTGGGCCTTTGTCTAAAGGTTGTTTAGGAAATCGTGGTTCACTACTGGAGTGGAAATCGAATGCCAGCTGTTTGTACCATGGTGTAGTGCTTGTATGTTGTTTTCCACGAGTATTTTCTTGTCAATTCTGTATGTTCTAAAAGATTCGATTAGAACAAATGTAGATGATATAATGAGAACAATCCTCTTTCATTTTTTTTTTGGGGAGGGTTGATGATTAGTTTTAGATTTTGAATAAATAACAGAATACATGCAGCTCAAAGAAGTATTATGCTGTAGGATCAAATTAAAAATGCATTTGAGGTAAGCTTTGCGTTCATTGTGAAATCACAGTCGTTTGAGGCGATGAATGATCATAAAGTTGACAACAAGAAGTTTTTATGAATGTAAGTAAAACATGTCCAGGAAAATGCCCCTAGACTAAGTTATTTTACAAATTGTCACTTCAACAAATTGTGATAAACGTGTTCAGCATAACTGTCTTAGAATGGCTTTGTAATAGCCTTTTATTCATTTGAAGTTGATTTTTATTTAGCTGGAGAATTTGCAAATAAATGAACGATGGCACATAACATAAGGGTCCGTCTTTGGAAATCAGTAGATCTGAAGGATAATTAAATTCATGTACAATTTTTTTATGTGCAAATTTGTCAGCAAAGAAGCGGACCACAAGGAATTCTGTAACATGATGTATGGTGATAGGATATATATTCAATCTCCTCGAAAAGGACAGTATCTGTGGATCTCTGTTTCGGAAGTTGGAGTATCTCTTGAAATTGGTTTTGCGTTATTTTCTATGCCAATAGGATTTTGAAATTGCAGTGAATACTTAGAAATTCAATGCTCGGCTTATCAGCTACTGAAATGCCCTAGCCTACAAAATGGTGGCAGTGGGTTACACTTACTAGAAACACTTTGAATATCACTTATTGTAGAAAATCTACGAAAATCTGCAACTTCTCTAATAAACAATCTGAAAGCTAGTCTCTTTTCATTGGGACACATTTTCTCTACTTATTTTGCTGCGGAATAGGAATAAAAATAAATACACAATCACACAATTCAACAACACAATTTTTCTAGGGAACCTAACTGGGAAAACCCTCTACGTGTATGAGAATTTTATTGATAGAATACTGAGCAATAGATCTCTTACAATACAACTTTGTTTCAATAGAAATCAATCTGATTTCCTCTGTGTCTACTAAGCTGAAACCCCTATAAGACCCTGATCTCATTTCCTTCTCCTTTGTGCAATTCTGGAGGCCTAGCGCATAGGTTGCTCCTATTTAACATGAATTTCTTCCTATTTCCTTGCGCAATCCCCAAGGAAAATTGCTCTTTACCAACTCACATACAAGCTCCTTCTTGTTCCGCTCTTTCACGAGCTCACACACAATACTTGTGCTCAAGAAGAATGATTACAATGAGTGCATTTGTCCTCCTTATAAGCAATTTAAATGGCTAAATCTGACAAATTATATTTTAGGAATTGATTTTGTGATTGATGAGTTAACTAAATGAGTGCATTTGTCCTAACTCATGCAGCTTGTCTCATCTCAATTCTAGAGCTTGAGATGCAATCGCTTGTCCTTTTCCCAAATTAACTCACACTAGAAGACAGGGATCTGGGCCTTTCACTTTTGCACATTAGTTAACTGCTTCATAACTTGTCCTAACTTTTAGGAACTCATTCTAATTTGTAGGCACTTATCCTAAATCTTAGGAATTCGTCCTAACTTATAGGAATTAGCTCCTAACTTATAGGAGTGATTCCTAACTTATAGGAATTTGAGCATGCCAAGGAAGAACTCATTGAGGTACCTTTGATTAAGGCACAAATCAAGGAAAACCCTTTTTCGCTATCATTTTCAACACTTATAAGTCCCTTGTCCCATCGTGCTTGTTTGCATTTATCCATTATTTTGTGTAAAATGTATCTCAAAATCAATCTAAATACACCATATATGCAATTGTGTAATAGCCAATCACTCAACAAGGCGACATAGCTGGTAGGTTTTTGTGCCCTTACTGAAAACAGATTGAATGATGTCCACAATAAATGATATTCTAATTCATAATAGCTTAAAATGATATCATCATTTTGTATTTTGGTATAACGATGGGCATTTGATATAATGATGAGCATTGCATATACAACATATTCAATAATATTCACAGTAAATGAAATCTTTAAAATGATATCACTGTTTTATGTTTTTCAGTTATAATAGAACGTTACATAATAACAAACACAACTTGAAAGAGGCTTCACAAGGCATGACACGCATCACAAGCCAAGGAGGGAGCGGGAGAATGTTATTAGATCAATCAAATCATTTGCACACAAGCCAAGGAGGCAGAGGGATAATATTATTATATCAATCCAAAGATTTGCAGCCGAAAGCTAGTGTTTGTATTAGTAAAGCTTGTGGTGCTAGTAATAGCTCTTAAATCACACTTATTTCACAAATATTATGACTTGTGGATGTCTATAGCGATAGTTTCGGAAATAAGTTAGATTTGGAAGTAAATCTGGTGAGGAGAAGAGCTCACCTGACTATCAGGAAGGTGAGGAAGTCTGGGCTTAGTATGGTAACGATCGAATGCAAGTAAACGAGCATCAAATGGGTCGATTCCACTAATAGCAGTCAACAATGCTTTTCATTGTGGTGGGTAACTTTGAAGGACTTCCAAGGCAAACATGGGACAAGGGAAGGCGCCTTAGCTAAATCTTCAACAATAATGTAGTTTTTAGTAGCTCGAGCATTGGGATTATGTGCAGACATTCATAAAACATCCATTGGAGGGCTAAGAATTGTGTCATTTGGTCGCTTCTCTAACGTGGATGGATATTGTTCAATTGAACCAGCGAAAGGAGTATCATAATTACGAGACTTGGTCCGAATATGAACATCTTGCTCACACATGAAAATGTTGGCATTCATGGTATTTTCCCCTTGCGGAGGATTGCCTTGATTGCCACCTTACTTAGTAGGGTGGGATAAAGGGGCCCACCACCTCAAGTATAATCCCCTGCACCATCTCCTCATAGGCTGTTGATTTTTCGCATCTCCGATCGATTCTCGAAGAGCGTATGTAGAAGTGGTGAGGTACGAGTAAGATGAAAAGAGAAACTAAATGGGTGAATGGGTGTGGGTTGCAAAAGGGTTGGTTATGAATCCTATATTGATTGTCGAGCAAGCGATAAATCCCTTGCCCTGATGCGGACAAACAAGAAATTCCTCTCTCGATGGTCGAGCTTGCTTACACATCCTTACTTTCTTATCTGAGACCTTGTCAACGACATTAGAAAGCTGTGACAACTTCAACTTTAACTTCATCAACCTTGGATGGTTGTAGGCAAATAACTATGTGGCATCAACTTTTGATTGGCTTAGTTAGTATGGATTTGCAGCAAGCGAGCAAGCACGCGATGTTAAGATGTTTCAGGTCAGTTACAATTGGTTCAATCCCACCTGCGTATTGATTTAATTCAAAAAGTTCACCGATCCCAAGGGGTACGAATTTGTGATAAGCATATAGAGCTTATTGTACGCCAAATGACATCGAAAGTAGTAGTTTCAAAAGATGGAACAACTAAAGTTTTTTCATCGGGGGAAATCATTGGATTATCACAACCACAGAGAATGGAGTGTGCTCTGGAAGAGACAATCTACTATCAAACCATGTTATTAGGAATAAACAAGGGCATCTCTGATTATTTACAACACATGACGACTCACAGACAATTATAAAGAAATTATTAATATTGAACACGATCCTCATCATAGGATATACCACAGTGGTAGTGGGATTTGCAATTATTATGGATATCACATAGATAACAATAAGTCAAAGGAACCTCAAAGACACAATACCATGGTAAAAAATGTTTGCACCATTAATGATCAATGATGTTATCATATCAACATGCAAACTCACATTTCGAAGATAACTTTTGAATTTGAAAGAGAGTACTATTTATTTTTTGAGAGCACAACAAAACTTATGTCAGTGAATATAGTCTTGACTGTTACAACCTTTTTAAGTGAAGGTGTTGATGGAAGGCGACTTTCAAGTTGTCGTATCCATGCAATTTAGTTCCTTTGGGATCCCCATGAATATTTATTAGAGCACTCAATTAAGATATCACAACAATCTTTTCATTGATATGTCAGGCCAGGAGTAACTCAAGACTTGGCAGAAAAACTGATTCGTTTATTTCAATAGGTAGCTATTGTTATATACATGAATGTGACTTATCAGTTCATCTTCTTGATGACTGTTCACATTCCAAATTCACCCAATCGCAGAGGATTAGGTGTCAACATTCCCCCCCTAATCTGAAGGGATGTTGGTGAGTCCAAGCATCGTTCTGAATCTTTCAAGTTTTCCTCTTCCAAGCGCTTTGGTGAAGATGTCTACAATTTGCTCATTTGTGGAACAATGACGGAGATGGATTGTTTTGGCCTCAACATGATGTCGGATCAGATGATATTTAGTATTGATGTGCTTTGTTCGATCATGGAACTTTGGGTTCTTGGCCAACCTTATTGCAGAGGTGTTGTCAATCATGAGTGGAGTTGATTGTACTTGTTTCACCTGCAAATCTTCAAGAATTTTTCTGAGCCACACAATTTCTTTTGTTGCTTCAGCTGCTGCCACGTATTCTGCTTCTGTTGTGGAATCTGCTGGAACTGATTGTTTGCTTGATCTCCAAGAGACAGCTCCTGATCCAAGACTCATAGCATATCCTGAAGTAGATACTCCAGTTTCTTTGTCTCCATCGAAGTCTGAATCAGAGTATCCAATCAAGCTGAAGTCGTCTACCTGTGTATAATTGATTCCAAGGTCTTGAGTTCCCTTCAAGTACCTTAGAACTCTTTTTGCAGCAGACCAATGTCCCTCACAAGGCTTTTGCACAAACCTGGAGAGGATTCCAACAGCAAATGAAATGTCTGGTCTGGTAGTAGTGAGGTAGATGAAACTTCCTACAAGCTGTCTATACTTTGTTGCATCCTCAAATTCCTTTCCTTCAATAGATGTGAGCTTTAAGTTTTGTTCCATTGGAGTAGAAAGAGGATTGCACTCTGTCATGCAAAATCTGTTTAACAAATCTCCAATGTATTTCTTTTGAGAAAGAAATATGGATTTTGGATGTTGGGTTACTTCAATGCCAAGATAGTAATGAACATAGCCCAAATCAGTCATTTCAAAATTTTTCCTAATTCTTTCTTTATGGATGCAATATAACTTTCATTGTTCCCTGTCATTAAAAGATCATCTACATATACCACAAGATATACAACTGTTTTGCAACTTTCTTGACAAATAAAGTTGCATCATCAAGATCAAAATGATTGAAGTTGAGTTTCAGAAGATGCTCAGTTAGCTTTTCATACCAGGCTCGTGGTGCTTGTTTGAGGCTATACAAGGACTTCACAAGTTTGCATACTTTATGTTCATGTCCTTTCACAGCAAATCCTTCAGGCTGGGACA
>APFE031613863.1:67457-81542 GCA_000404065.3 Pinus taeda
GGATCATGGCCCATTTTGCTGTGGGGGAAAAAGCTTCCTCATAATCGACCCCTTCCTTCTGTGCAAAACATTTTTCCACAAGCCTAGCTTTGTGCTTGTCAAGTGAGCCATCAGCTTTGTACTTGTTCTTGTAGACCCACTTGCAGCGAATTGGTTTGGGTCCAAATGGAGGATCAACCAGCTTCCAAGTGCCGTTCTTTATGAGGGCACCATACTCCTTTTGCATTGCTTCTTTCCATTCATCATGAGAATCAACTTCTTTAAAGGAAGTTGGTTCAAAATCTGTAGACAAGTTCAATTCACAATCATAAGAAACATCTATATCAACAGGTGAATTAGAGTCATCTACATCACCTCCATTTTGTCGATTTGCATTTCTGGTTCCTGTTTTTCCAATTTCATCAGGATGAACACTTTTAAGTGTCTTTGTTAGCCACTTTGGGGGACTTTTCTGAGGTGGTCCAGGCTACTCTGTTGATTGAGTTCGGAGTGAATCAAGATTGAGTCTCCCAATTATATCAATTACATCACTTAAAGCATCATCCGTTGTTGGAGTTTCAGTCGGGGGAGAGTATTCTTCAGAAGAAGATTCCACATGTGGATCTAGTATAGGAATCCCCCCTTCAAGATGTGGAATCTGATTTTCAAATTCTTGAAATGATTTCAATTTTTCGAATCTATCCAAGCGATCAAGTTGCCGCTCAACAACATTGTCAGATTTGGATGTTTCAAGAAAAATTACATCTCTAGATATAACAAACTTTTTATTTTCTTCATCATAGAGGCGATATTCTTTGGAGGTATTTGAATACCCCAAGAAAATACACTTACGACTTCTAGCACCAAGTTTGTTTCTATGTACCTTTGTATCAAAGCATAACAGGTGGAACCAAAAATCCTGAGATGTTTGACCGAAGGAACATGTCCATACCACAATTCATAAGGAGTCTTGTTTCTTATAGCACTAGATGGACATCTATTCTTTATATATGCAGCACATAGAACAGCATCAGCCCAAAACATTATCTTTACATTTTTGAAAGAAAGCATGGATCGTACAATATTCAAGATTGTTCTATTCATTCTTTCAGCTACACCATTCTGTTGGGGATTATAAGGCACAGGTGTTTGATGTTTAATCCCATGTTGGCAAAGATAGTGTTCAAATTCATTTGATGTATATTCTTTTCCATTATCAGTGCGAATAGACCCAATATGATATTGTGCATCATTTTCAATCCATTTATGAAAATTCTTGAATGTTAGGAAAGCATCAGATTTGTTCTTCAATAAATAAACCAAACACATTCTGGTGTAGTCATCAATAAATGTCATGATATATTTATTTCCATTTGCAGAAGGAACAGGCATTGGACCACATAAATCTGAATGAATAAGTTCAAGCTTCCTATGTGCTCTTGAATGTGAGTCATGAAAGGACTGTTTGCTATGCTTTCCTAGAATGCATGCATCACATTGCTTAAGTTTTCTAGGAATTGTAGGCAAACCAGCAACACCATTTTTCTTCAATAAGCGGAGACTGTCATAGTTTAAATGTCCAAATCTAGCATGCCATAATAAACTTGATGGAAGTGTACCTTCTTCATGATGAGAAATGTATGAGAAATGTTGTGCATGAGCAGATGTTCCTTACAGTTTGAAAAGTCTTTCTTCTTCTATTCCCCTCATGACAAGTGAGTGATTGGATGCTTTTATCACCTCAAGCTTTCCATCAAACATATGAATGGAGTGACCTTGCTGGCGGATGTAGACCAAGGACAACAAGTTTCTCTGGAGCTATGGGAGATATAAAACATGATCAAGAAGAAAGTCTGAGAGACCAGGCAGTTTAAGCCTGATTGTGCCAAGCCCTGATGGCTTGATTTTTGACTGATCTGCAAAGTATACTACTCCATCAACAATGTCAGTGAAATCTTCAAAAAAATCTTTTCTATGAGTCATGTGACAGGTTGCTCCTGAATCAAGCAGCCAATCATTTTTCCAGGAAGCAAGTGAAGTATTATACAAATCTTCATTTATTCCAATGTTACATTGTGCCTCAACATAGTGAGCAGATTCAGGTGCTTTACCTTTGTCTGTATCATCATTTTTACCTTTCTGTTGGTTTCTTCTCTGCTCAATTTTGTCCCATGGTAGCTTGCATGTAGAGGCATCATGTGATCCATTTCTTTTGCAGCGAATACAATGTAAAAATCTGCCTTTTCTCCTTGAGAACGTCTGCCCCCCCTATCTCTGAAGTATCTTCCTCTTCCTCTTCGTCCACCTCTTCCTCTTGTAGAATCTTGAGCAGGATACTTTTCTTTATGAGCTAGGCATACAGTCTCTTCAGAAGATTCAGGGACTGTCTTCTTTCCAAAGGCTTTTTCTCTTTCAACAAACTTTTTCACAAGAGAGTCAAAGGTTATATCTTTGAGATTTCCATTTGCTTGCAAAGGCTCAAGATAATTGGAGTATGTAGGATAAAGTGCCTTGAGAAAAGCAATAAGAGAGATATCTAGATCAACTTTAGTGGATTTGATATCATGCATTACAGACTTTATTTCAGATACAAGAGCAAGAGGATCATTATTTTGCAGTTCAAGAGTGAAGAGTTTAATCATGAGTTGGACGACTTCAAGTGCAGAATGTGAGTCATAGAGTTCTTTCAGCTTTTGTAAAACTTCAAAGGCAGTTGAATATGATGAAATATGGCGACTCACCTCTTTATTTAAAGATGCTGCAATTAATGCATAAGCTTTGCTGTTCTTGTTTTCCCAAATGGCGAGCTCTTTGTCTGAGGTGGGCTTTTCTGGGTCACTGTCTCCTTCTCCGACACACACTCCTTTCCACAACTCATTGAAGATGAGGATGTGTTGTATCATCCTAGACCAATCAGGATAGTTCTTGCCAGTGAGAACTATTCCTACGATAGAGATGATTGAATGCATTCTATAAAAGATTACTTCTGCTGATAGAAAAAATTACTTTTGCTGATAGACTAATACTTCTGATGGCAAAAAAAAATTGCTCGTGGAAAAAAAAAAAAAAAAAAACGTCTGCTGCTAAAAAAATTGATTCTGATATGAAAGTGTATTCATCCAAAATCTGAGCAGGGATAGAATTCTGCTACGCCATTTATATATCACTAACCATTGAAACGAATACTGATAACCATTCTACCACTGTAACATATATCACCATATATATCACCGCAAAAAAACAATTTGAGCGCTTGCTACCACTGTAATATATATCGCTGCTATCACATAAAAAATTGAGCGCTTTTGTTTAAACACTATCATCGTAAAAAGGCTTGTGTTCAAACTGTAATATATATTATATATATATATATATATATATATATATATATATATATATATATATATATATATATATATCACGCGTATACATAAATAATTGAACGCTACCACAGTATATATGCTGCACCGTATCACAACTATCACAGTAGTATTACGGGACAGAGATCTGTTGGAGGCGTTAATCAATCAAGCATTTGAAAAGGGATATCAACGAGGAAGCCGTTTTGGCACAGATAGACATGGTTTACTGCTTCGGAACCCTCGAAACCTTAGGCGAGACGAAGATCGACCAAACAGAGTTACGAAGTCTGGATATTGGAAAGCTACAGGGGCCGACCAGATGATTCACAATGAAGTTTCTCGGTGCATAGGCTTGAAGAAATCACTCGTATTTTATAAAGGTAAGGCCCCCAAAGGGAAAAGGACGAGCTGGATCATGAACAAATATAGGCTGCCAAAACTCGAAAATTAAAGAATGCCTGAGAGTGAACTTTGCCTTTGTCATGTCTATAGAAAGTCGCGAGGATCCGAGGAAGGATTCCAGCAAGCAAAGGAACGTCACATGAAAATCGAAAATCATGAAGATCAAGAAATGCACCAATGTCAGACCTGCATGCCGTGCAACAACCCTAGAACAACAGGCGAGTTTTGCAATCTGGGGATCAACGAGGTTGGTAAAGATGAAATCGTTAACCTCGAAAACTTGCCCACCAGTATCAAACTAATACCCAAACCAAGAGCAAAGCAATTTGAATCAGAAGGAGCATGGAGCAAGATCAGTGCACTTTTATGGAACATCGTTTTAAACTGGGAGCGGAAACATATGAAACAACGTTTCAAACTGGGAGTGGAAACAACGAGACAGGCAGCGTACGCCAGAATGAATGCGTGCCAAAATTCATTTCAATCAAGGAATGGTTTTGGATTCTGAGTGAATTCAGGGTAGCGCAGGTGTGGCAGAATGACAGAGGCGTTTGAGGATAGAGCTCATGTCAGAACTAAGGGAGTTACAACTATTTTAAGGACTGGCTCTGATACCATGTCAAGCCAGGAGTAACTCCAGACTTGGCAGAAAAACTGATTCGTTTATTTCATTAGGTAGCTATTGTTATATACATGAATGTGACCGATCAGTTCATCTTCTTGATGACTGTTCACATTCCAAATTCACCCAATCGCAGAGGATTAGGTGTCAACAGGATAAAAGACACAATATTGTAATTTCTTTCCAATCTTTGATACTCTTGGGATATATATTCATTTTTACTATGCTTGGAATGCTTTTAGATCCATTCTTCAAATAATCATTCTATATCTAAAATGCTAGTTTTTGTGTTGCTTGTAGTATAGTGGTTTGAAGAGGTTTGTTAGAAAATTGCAAGATTTGTATATTTATTGATTTGCCAAGGTATTTGAGGTGCACGTGTCAAACAAGACAAGGTGGATTTTGGGGAAGCATGCAAGAATGCTTGTTTGGGAAAAAATAACAGAATTAAGGATAGTTTGATTGCAAGGAAAAGGACTATAATATCTTGCATATGTATATCTACACTTTTGTGTGAAATAAAAGGTTAAGATTAGGCTTTTCTAAAGGAAATTTTCTAAAAATAAGTAGAGTTTTCAAGATTAAATTTTAGAAATAAATTAATTCTGCATGAAATTCATGTTGGAGTTGAGATTCCAATGGTTTTAGATGACTAACATTCAATATAGATAAGCTTATTTAACTAGTTTAACTTACTATATATTTGAGTAATTACAATTATAATGTAAAGGTGCAAGGAGGCTTGTTTTGTATTTAGGTTGATGAAGTGAGAGCTTTTTGTTAAATTTGTTTTAATACATTACTAGCTTTAAGAAGCACATGCTTCATAAATGCATTGACTTATTCAAAAAGTTACATGGGGATGCCCCCTATAGGGTGAGGGTGCTTCCTTCTCACTTTGTGCTCTCAGGAAGGATGGACACTTGGCGGTGAAGTGTTTTGCCATGACCCCTTTTTGTGAAACTTGACCAAATGCACTACAATGTTTACTTTTTTTTTTTTTCTAATTTTTTTGAGTTGTGGATGTGTCACAAAATGGGGGCAGGGGGGTCAGTACCCCCTGCCTAAATGCAAGATCCCTATGCACAGTCACAATCACATTCCCTCAATTTTTTATGCAAAATGCTTAAAAGCATAAGAAAATATGTTAAAAAAACAAAAAAAAAAAAAACATGTTAAACTAGTAAACCTAATTTACCTTTACATGTATATCTATTTTATTTAATATTTACATGTCATTTAGCATTTGATTTTTAGACTAAAATGAGTTGCAATTTGTGTTGGAGTGGTTGACTGATTTCAATTCATTGATTTGCCTTGGATTCTTTGGTGATTTGCTTGAGCCTATGATTTCTCTTTGAGCTACCCAATCAGAAGAGGAAACCATTGTTGTTTGAGCTGTTGAATCGGAAGAAGGACATGGTATTGTTTGTGTTGCTTCTCCTTGCCAGTTTTTGCTTGAGTTGCTTTTCTCCTTCACGAATAAATTGAGTCGTTGTTTGCGTTGTAAGGCAAGAGGAATGTGGAGGTATGGTCAAAGGTATCAACAAATTCTTTCATCTTGTAGTGTGGAGGTAGGGTTAAAGATAACTATGATTTCTTCATCTACTAGCATGAAGGTAGGGTCAAAAATCTGAATCGCTATTCTTTTTTAATATTTGAGCAATGTTTCCATCCTTTAAACTTAGCCTTCGAGTATGCCATCAATCATGAAAATTTGAAAACAATTTAAGTGGGTCAATTTTAATTAAAAACCCTTGCTATATGTTGCCAAAAATTAAAAGTTTGCACATAAAACCAACAAGGAGTCATTTAGCAATAGTAACAACAATGACATTGATAGTGATTATGATGCCCGAGCCAAGATTCATATTGGGATATGCAAAGGGGACATTTGGTTAAAAACTCACTTTTCCATACAATCAACCATGAAAAATGAAAACAATTTAATTGGGTCAATTTTAATTAAAAACCCATGCTACATGTTGCCAAAAATTAAAAATCTGCACATGAAAACAACAACCATAGCCATTTAGCAATAGTAGAAACAATGGCAGTGATAATGATTATGATGCCCAAGTAAAGAGTCATATTTGGATATGCAAAGGGGACATTTGATTAAAAACCTACTTTTCCTATAGGCAACCAAGGTCCTTACCCCCTAAGCCAATATAAGATCTAGTAAGGGAAGTGGTAGGTCACATTGTTGGACATTCAATATTTGTAGTCATCTTTGGGTTGGAAGTTATAGTGGGGTAGGAAATGCCTTTTGTGCATAGGCCACAAATGTGTTAATGTAAGTGTGAATTTAACCATGTTGCGAGGATTCCAGCTTTTGAGGATGCAAATGGTAGCAGATGCACACCGCACCTTCTTACAACCAATATGTCATGGCCCAAGATTATTAAAATGTGGTAGCAAGTTCCAAAATAAAAACTAAATCATTCTCTCTTATGCCTCCACAATCTCTCCTTGGGACATTTTCATCCAAACAAAAGGGTTTAAAGTCTTGTGTAATACGACGAACTCTCACAAGGATGTATATGAAGTTGAATTATGATGTTACATATGATGCCATTGGAAAATTCCTTTTTGCCAATGTCATTCCTTTCCATGTTCTTTGCTCTCCTTATTATAAGAAGATGGTCAATGTCATTCCAACATTAGGATTCTCATATGTGCTCTCAAAGGAAAGTGTACCATATTAATTAATAGAAATATAGATGAGATAGTCATGAGTGAGCGAAAGTTGATGTATTGTTATGGATTGGTGGATAGACATTGCTTAATGTCCCAACATTCACTTATCAATGTCATAGTTACAGGCTTATAAGGGCCTTTCTTTCTTAAAGCTATTGATTGTTTTGGAAATTACCGAGACACAACTTTCCAATTTGAGCTTCTTGGGATGCTATAGAAGAGGTTGGTCCTATGAATCTCATGCAAGGTCATGATAGATGTGGTATAGTGTGCATATCAATTGGGTGACTAGTTCAAAGTAAACACATGCATATTTTTTCAACCCCTTGTGTGCATGCACTTAACAATGCACTGAAAGACATAAAAAAAAATTAGTGGGTATCTTCCTTGGTGACTATTGCAAGAGATGTGCAAATGTTTATTTGAAACCACCACACCTCCTTAGTCATGTACAAGGCTCACTTGAGAAGGAATTCCTCAAGCCCATGATGACTATATATGTTAGCCATTATCTCATGTTGGAGAGGACGTTGTAGCTGCAATTGATGTTGTAGCTCATGCTTGTAAATCTGGGTTGGAATAGGTGCATGGAATCCAAAACAAATGAGGGGAAAGAGAATGGGCTTCAAATATAGAATAATGATTGGTGTCATTCTTACACCCTATAGTTAGGCCATTCACTACATTGACACACATGCTCCTAGTCTTGGATAAATCTACGAGACTTTTGATAGCATGTTGAGCTAAGTAAAGGAAATGATTCATGAGAAAGATCCCTCTATAATGTTCTATATGAATTGAATTTTGGCCCATTGTTCAACATAGGTGGGATTGAATGAACACACTTTTGCACATAATATGGTCCAAAGATCAAGAAGGAATTTCAAGCTTCCACTATAAAGATGTATGGTGAAAATGAGGGGAGAGAACTTTAGAGATAATGGGTTCAATTTGCAAGTCTCAATGGTCCCTTTGAAAAGCTTAATGCAAAGGAAGATCATAGAGACTTAGGCTAGGATGATCCCACTGGTTGGTGGAGGATGCATGGGGATGATGCTTAAGAGATCCATCACCTTGCAATATGGTTATTGTCTCATATTGCATGTCCCTTTGTACCAAAGAGGAATTGTTCGACATAATTTTATCCAGTCGATTAAGATGAATATACTTTATTTCTAAAAGAGTATAGAAGCTGCTTACAATGCATAATGCCATTGTCTTGCACATAGGAAGACACTAGAGTATTAAAGAGGATTGACAACAAATGGGATGCAAATCTAGAGTATGGATTAGATGAGCTGCAACATGGTTTGGTTTGTGTGCCATTGATTACTCATGAGAGTGACTAGCTTAGATAATGACACTGTTAAATTTAGAAACTAGGGCCAAATTCCACATGGACAACTCATTTGATGGAGATGATTATTATATTGAATTCCTCTTTTCGAGAGGGCCAAAATCGACCTAAAGATCATTTAATTTGGATAAGGAGAAATGTGTTTTTGAATTTATGAGCTCTCCTATACTAATTGTCAAGGTCAACCTCACCTCCATGAAGGTTCATAAAGCCCAAACGTCATGTCTCTTGACCCTCACCAATTTGTATAATATATATAGGTGTCCTCCAACCTCATTTGAGACATTCGATGTGCATCATTCCTTGGCAAATATATCTCTGAGGTAGCAAAGCTTAAGGAAGACGAATTTGTGTATGGTTGGGACTGTTTTGGTTTTTTTTTTTTTTGTCTCTACAGGTCCGAGTTTAGGAGCAGAGCTGTGCTGTGGTTAAGGGCAGATTTGTGTGTGGTTTATGGCTTGTTATGTGTGGGATTTCTCTCTGCAGGTAGGTCACAGGCCTAGAATCACCTGTTTAGGGGGCCGCGGTGCTGTAGTAGACCACAAACCTTAACATTAGTGAATAGGTGGCTGTTGGAGGTGGCTTGGAGACCTAGAAAGAGGCCAGAACAACAACGAATAAGAGAGCCTTTGTTTGGAGAGCAGGCCGCACTGTTTGAAGGTCTACCGGTATTGAAGAAGGGTTGGAGCAACATGCTCTAGAAGCCCTAACAAATATTGGAGGGAGACGTGAGGCCTTATCTTGGGTTAGAACAACTACAAGTTGGATAGGAGGTCAAGGGAGGATGGCCGTAACCTTTTTGGAGGACTATTGCTTCAGGATGGGCTATAGAGATAAAGTAAACAAGGGGCCTAATTTGGTCATATACTAGCTCTTAAAGGAAATTGTAGGGGTGCAACACACATGGAGCTTTCATTCTTGAAGAACACCTAAGGAAAAGTAACAGGTTACAAATAGCACGGTTATTATGTTTTTGGCATGGTCACTTTCCCTATATTCAGAGGGAGTTATGGACAAGCTATGCTAATTGAATTATAAAGATGCAACTATTGATGATGTCTAATTGATGACCCTCTCATTTATCAATGTAAGAGGGAGTTGAATTTTAAAGTCAAGATGGAAGACCTAGCCTTGATGCACTAATCCTTGCACTTAAAATTCTGATGAGATGAGAAACTGATGATCTGTATATGTATATCTTGTGGGGTCCCTGGTGTTCTTAATAAACACTCGATTAGTCATATGCCTCGCTATGAAGAATCTGAATTGACCTATGGATGAGCCTCATATACTAGATAGTTGTTTATTGAGATATCTTTGTGATATAATCTGAGGTACACTGTTGGAATCCAAGATTCCATGAATCTTCTAATATTGGCTCGGTTGACTTTATGATGGATGAAAGAAACACATCTTGTGCTATATCTCTTTATTCAGTTACTCTGGAAGCACTATTGAGGTTGAATGTATATAACATCAAGTATGGATTATTATGAATACAGCTGGTTGAGAAAGATATTCACTGAGCCATTTTTATTTACTACATTAGAGAGCTACCAAGCTTCACAATTATTGATTGGATGGGACGATTACTATCATCTTGGTAAGGTCAATACTATCTTTCTTCAGAGAGAGGTTGGAAGTCATGGATAGACCCTACTATCAGGGTCCTGGTTGAACATTAAGCTTTGGGATCTCTTGGGGGCTTGGGTTACTTCTTGGAGCTATGAGTGACCATAGGGGGAGTGGTTCACCTGCCCTTATAGGTGCGTTGTGTACATGGTGAGTGGTTCACCTTCCCCTATGATTGATAACACGTGTGTAGGGTGAGTGGTTCACCTTCCACTACGATTGATAACACATGTGTAGGGTGAGTGGTTCACCTTCCCCTATGATTGATAACACGTGTGTAGGGTGAGTGGTTCACCTTCCACTACGATTGATAACACATGTGTAGGGTGAGTGGTTCACCTTTCCCTACTATTGATGAGTCTTCACATATGCATAAGATGAGTAGTTAACCTTCTTCTATGGCATATGAGTAGGATTTCAACTTCTCTTGCGGATACCCCAGTGAGAGATGCATATAGGGATCTGTTGGTTGTCACATGTGGACATGTCGGTGGGACGTGGTTCATCCTTTCCCAACATGTAGTATTTTCATTCCCTACGATTGATGGTTGACATGTCGGTGGGATGTGGTTCATCCTTTCCCTACGTGTAGGATAGTTTCTACAATTATTGGTTGGAATGCATGTAGGACGTGGTTCATCCTTTCCCTACTCTCGGTGGTTTGCATGCGCATAGGATGTGGTATATCCTTTCCCTATTCTTGGTGGTTTGCATGCATGTAGGATGTGGTATATCCTTTCCCTACGAAGGTTGTGACATGTGACTATAGGATGTGGTTTATCTTTTCCCTACGTGCGGTTGTGAGTAGGATGTGATTTATTCTTTCCTTGCTGTTGCTCGAGCATCATCCTACCCATGTAGTCTAGGGCACATGGGAAGTACCTCTCATCTGGCCAATGAGTTGGGAAAAGTGGTTTGAGGACCATAGCACTACCGATGGACGCATCATGTACTGTTGTACTCCCTATGTCTAGGATGCATGATGTTAAAAAAACTTGATCACTTGGGATCAACTCTGATTACGATTCTACACATGGTTATGTGGACTGACTTTTGTCAGTAGAGAGTGGCAAGGTCTTGTGACTCACTCTCTATAGATTCTTCTTCATTATCTATATTAGTGTTCAACAAAGTTGAGATGGGATGCATAGATGGTTCTTGATGACTGGATGGCATGGATTGGCAGGTGGAATTCTCCCTAGTCGAGAGGGAGTGTTAAATTTGGAAACGAGGGCCAAATTCCACACTAGAAAACTCATTAGATGGAGATAATTATTGCATTGAATTCTTTTTTTTGAGAGGACCAAAATTGACCTAAATATCATTGCATTTGGATAAGGATAAATGTGTTTTTGAATTTATGACCACTCCTTTGCTAATTATCAAGGTCGGTCTCACCTCCATGAAGGCTCATAAAGCCCAAACATCATGTCTCTTGACCCCTCACCAATATATATATATATATATATATATATATATATAATATATAATATATATATATATATATAGGTGTCCTCCAACCTCATTTGAGACATTCGATGTGCATCATTCATTATCTCTGAGGCAGTGAAGCTTAAGTAGGACCAATTTGTGTAGGTTTGGACTATTTTGGTTATTGTTGTCTCTATAGGTCTGATTTTAGGAATAGAGTTATGTTGTGGTTAAGGGAAAATTTGTGTGTGGGTTGTGGCTTGTTTTGTGCGTGATTTCTTTTTGCAGGTAGGCCACAACTAGGAGATTCACTTTTAGCTAGGTTCCACACCTAGAATCACCTGTTCAGGGGACCGAGGTGCTGTAGTAGGCTGCATGCCTTAACATTAATGAATAGGTGGTTGTTGGAGGTGGCTTGGAGACCTAGAAAGAGGCCATAACAACAATGAATAAAATAGCCTTTGTTTGGAGAGTAGTCCACACTATTTGAAGGTCTACCAATGTTGAAGAAGGCTGGAGCAACATGCTATAGAAGCCCTAACATAGATTGGAGGGAGCCATGAGGCCTTATCTTGGGTTAGAACAATTGAAAATTGGATATGAGGTCAAGGGAAGATGGCCACAACCTTTTTGGAGGACTATTTCTTCAGGATCAGACACAAAGATAAAGTGAACAAGAGACCTAATTTGGTCATAGATCAACTCTTAGGGTCAACGAAGGGTAGCACCTTGGTTTCCTTGAAGAACCACAATTGAATGAAGATGTTTTGGAGTTGTGAAATAAGATAGCCGTGGAATGGGAGCAACCCTAAGATACAACCATTTGACTCCAACTTCAGAAGGCAAATAAGTCTGCTTCAAAATTACAATTTTGTGTCATCCATTTATTGTCAATTTGGCAAGTCAATCTTGACTTTATTGTACTCTCTCCGTTGAGAATTTGATATTAATAATAAGAATAATTGATCAAGGTTTTTCCCCATCTTGAGGTTTTTCCCCATCTTGGGGTTTTTTCCCTAGCTTAAGCCATATCCTTGTGTTCTCTTGTCTTCTGCATTTATCATTTATGTTCTTTCTTCAGTTACTATTAATAATTCATGTGATTGCAAATGGAAATGAAATGGACTGATAATTGGGCTAATATGGAACATTGAAGTAACTGTCCTAAGAAAAGCACATGTTAAAAATTAACAAACAATCCCATTGATAGTCTTGATGTCTTCATAAAATGGATAAATGTTGAGGACCAATGAATCACATTGACTCCTTATTTGATATTGATTTCTTTTAGTCAATTTTTATTTTCAATGTCCATTGTTAATTTTAAGTTTTAAGTTTTGACTCTATGATCGAGTCAGATTTGACTCACCACTCTACAATTTCTAATTAATTTTAAATTACTGTTTTAGACTTTAATATCTACCATTTAACATTTAGACCTATTTATAATTTGAATTATTGTATTTCCTTTTGTTATAAGTTATAAATGTGATTTTTTTATGTGCATATATCATTGATTCAATGCGAAATATAATAATAACAATGGTGATATAAATCATGTTTGTACCATTTCTAAATTTGGATTTAGCAGGTACATTGCAAAATGATGCATTTACATAGAATGAATGGTTATTGTTGAGATTTTTATTAATTTTTGAGATGACCCCTTATGTTAGAGACCCTAATGCGCTCCCCCGTCCTCTATAAATTTCCCTAAAATTTGAGAGATGTATCCACACATGCTCATTACTTATTTCCATGCTCCCAAACTGTGTCTCACAAAATTGAGAAACATTACTTATTCATCCTCATGTCATTTATAAAAAAGGTTGTTCTTAAAATATAAAATTTTAAAGCATTATTATGAATTTTATTACTAGATTTTGTTTTTATTTTACAAAAAATAAGTGCTATTTCTTTTCAAATTAAAAAAGTTGTTGAAATTTGGTACCGGAGGACAGGTGGTTCCCTTAGGCTTTGATTTTTGGACTAGGGAAAAGTGTCCAAAAGATTTTAATTTTTCTCCTAAAGTGACTTTATAATTTTTATAAAGTTAAAATCTAATTTAAAAGTGACTTTAAGTGATGAAGTTACTAAGTCTAATTTTAAAGTGACTTTTATAAAGTCAATGAAAAATTAGAAAGGAAAAAGTGACTTTGGAAATAAATGACTAAGTGGGTCTTTATTAAAGTGGGTGAATTAAAAAATAGAAAGTGAGATTTAAATGTGCATTTAATCTCAGCCATTGATCTAAATCTATTTCAGCCATTGGATTTAGGGATCACCCAAAAGTCACTTGGATCACCCAAAAGTCATTTGGAGTTATATTAAGGGAGGAAAAGGAGGAAAAGATCACATTCGATTCAATTATTTCATGAGCAGATTGAGAGAAGGAGAGCAAGAGAGCAAGGGAGATTTCTGGACAGTGAGCTGCGGAGTATCAGCAGCGGAGTAACAACAACGAACTTTCAGCAGGGCAGTTTTTCAGCAAGGCTGAGATAAGTTGTAAAAGTTTGCTTGCTGATTTTGCTGAATATTTCTCTTACTGTAAAAGGTTTTTTTCAGAAATAAAGAAGAGCTCTCAAACTGGTTTTCCCCAA
>APFE031613863.1:85445-102428 GCA_000404065.3 Pinus taeda
TTCGCAAGATGTTGTTTGGCTTATTTGGTCAACCGTTGAGACCTTCAGTGATTTACTGTGATAATCAGAGTTGCATTAAACTCACGGAGAATCCAGTATTTCATGACAGGTCAAAGCATATAGGGATCAGATATCATTTCATCAGAGACTATGTTCAGAAGGGAGCTGTGAAGCTTGAGTATATTTCCACTGATGAGCAGGTAGCAGACATTCTTACCAAAGCCTTACCACGGGGCAATCATGTTTACTTCAGAGACAAGATGGGTGTGGTGAGGAACACCTTCCTCGGTAAGAGCGAGTGTTGAAATTTGGTACCGGAGGACAGGTGGTTCCCTTAGGCTTTGATCTTTGACATAGGGAAAAGTGTCCAAAAGATTTTAATTTTTCTCCTAAAGTGACTTTATAATTTTTATAAAGTTAAAATCTAATTTAAAAGTGACTTTAAGTGATAAAGTTACTGAGTCTAATTTTAAAGTGACTTTTATAAAGTCAATGAAAAATTAGAAATGAAAAGTGACTTTGGAAATAAATGACTAAGTGGGTCTTGTATTAAAAGTGGGGTGAATTAAAAAATAGAAAGTGAGATTTAAATGTGCATTTAATTTCAGCATTGATCTAAATCTATTTCAGCCATTGGATTTAGGGATCACCCAAAAGTCACTTGGATCACCCAAAAGTCATTTGGAGTTATATTAAGGGAGGAAAAGATCACATTCGATTCAATTCTTTCATGCGCAGATTGAGAGAAGGAGAGCAAGAGAGCAAGGGAGATTTCTGGACAGTGAGCTGCGGAGTTTCAGCAGCGGAGTAACAGCAGCGAAGTTTTAGCAGGGCAGTTTTTCAGCAAGGCTGAGTTTCAGCAAGGCTAAGATAAGTTGTAAAAGTTTGCTTGCTGATTTTTGCTGAATATTTTCTTGCTGTAAAAAAATGTTTTTTTCATAAATAAAGAAGAGCTCTCAAACTGGTTTTCCCCAAGAGTTGTAGGGGGTTTTTCCAGGGCCACATTGACCAAAAATATCAGTGTTTTAATGTGTTTTAATGGCTATTTATTACTGCTGATTTTTATTTCTACAATTTCCAGCATTCTGTAAAATTTCCAGAATTTGTGTTTTCAGCAAATTTTTTTTTTTTAGCTTGTTGAATGTATGGTTATGGGAAATGGCATTTAACTACATGGGAGAAATAAGGAGAAACTGAAAACCGGGGTGGGAAAACAGAAATTTTTACAAAAGTAATTACATTATATATATACTATTGCACTAGTATCAAAAGATTCATATAAATGTCTTTAAATATTATAAAAATAAAACAAATTCAACACTAGAAATTCACAAAAGCATTAACAACATTGCCCTTTTTTTGCCTTCAAAGAAAAGTTCATAAAGACTGAGTTGAATGTAGAAATTAATGTGTTGATTCAAAACTGCTCATGAAAGTAAAAATCACAAGACTTGAAGCTATTCTACTGATCTACAGAAGTTAATTCGCCATCTAGAGCACAAATCATAGACGTGCAAAAGGAAACACTACACATGCACATAGATTTATCTAGGGCAAAGAAACTGCTCAAAATCCCTTACTATCTATATTACATTAATCAAAGAATAGAGATGGAATACATATGCTTGCTCAAGCCTGAGCACACACTGCAAGTGTATAGTCTATCCCTCCGCCTCACTAACTAACTCTGGCCAACACTTAGCCATTTTTTAAGCCCTCCAAGCTCCTATTTCCTTGTGCTGTTTGATGAAGAATTAGCCCCTATTAATTAGGGAATTTTCTCATTGAGAAATGCACAATTCCTTTAGGCCCTTCTTTGACTGCATGCACCACTTGTACAAATTGTAAAATTCTACAATTGATAGTACACTGTTCTTGAAATCCAATCTCAATTGGATAACTCGAATTCTCTACATGCATGAGCTAATTTAGGCTAATTGATCAGTTATCTTGATGATCATTGAGCGTGGTTGAAGTTCCACTTCCACAACTTGACCTTCCACTAGTTCCTCCAACAGTTAGAACTATCTTAACCAACCGTAACTCAATTTAACTGAATTAAATTGCTACAACTGAAATTAACTCAACCTAAGCTCCTAAAATTTAGGGACCCACTGCACATAATTAAATTTCATGCCCCTAACTCAAATTAATTGAGTTAGACTCCTATTTTTTAGGAATCAACTCAAGCAAAATGAAATTCAACTCATTAACTCGAATTCTGAGTGACAATGATCCGGATTTTGGGAGGAGGCCCCCAAGATCTGAAAGATTGAAATGGATCTTGGGGGGAAGGCCCCCAAGATCTGAAAGATTGAAATGGATCTTGGGGTAGATACCCCCAAGATCTGAAAACTTGAATTGCCAGAAGAAAATAGGAGAATTCCTAATAAACAAAACCACAAAGAAACTTTTTATTAAAACACTGATCTAGATTTAAACATGAACACAACAAAATGCAGAGATAACCATATACATAGAGATGCAGTGGAAATAATATTTTATTTCATTAATGGAAAATACTGAAATATGCTTACAAACAGTAATGGAAATAAACCAGCTAGGGCGATGGTAGCTTATCTCTGAGAAGAGATGTGGTGGCTACATGCCTCTGAACTGTAAAGGCTACATTGTGGCGGACAATTTGTCCTTTTACAAAATGTGACTTGTTACTTATAGTATTTTTCAGTTACAATACCATGGGTCAATTCCATGGATGAATGAATACCATGGGTGGATTTTACAATACCATGGGCAGATGCCATTTACAATACCATGGGTAAATTCCATGGTTTGATGAATAATATGGGTGGATGAGTACCATGGGTTGATGCCATTTTCCATTCGGATCATTCCTCCCTCCTTAAGAAGCAATGGTCCCCATTGCGTAAAGTTCCCTCCTGTGAAGCCTTTGTTGAATATGAAGAGCCACTGAAGATAAGGGTTTTATGTGGTTAACCCAAAACCCTGATAAATGAAGATCCGAGGATAGAGATACCGTGTAATGTTTGCGACCAACTGTGATTCTGACAGTGTGTGGCCTAGCAAATGGACTTCGATGACAAGGATTTTATGCGGTTGACCCATAACCATGATGTTTGTTGCTGATGAAGTAGCAGGTGCCTACATAGCCTGGGGTGGGAGGGCACGTCTCCAAATAACCCAAGCCGAATGTTGCTATGTTGAAACTGATGAATGTGAAGCAGGTGCCTACTAAAATGGGGTGGGAGGGCATGTCTCCAATGGGAACCCACTCCGAATGCTGCTCCATAATTAAAATGGACATAACTTGGCCAATATAACTCAGAATATTTATTATAACCTATTTTTTGAAGTAGAAGGATCATTTTGCATCTTCCCATGAGTTGGAAATCCTTATCTGGGCACTATGAGATCTCAAATTCACGTTGCAATAGTTCCGCCGTCACAAAAATTCTGATAAAATAGCCGATTTTAAATCAGCGATATCTCCCACATCTGAACTCCGATTCAACCCATTTTTTTCTTGAAATTGGGTGATTTTCCGAGAGGAATCCAGATCTAGTATTTGTTTTTGTAAATTTTGTACCAAATGTTTCAGATCTGATCTGCAAAGTCGCCGCCCAAAAACATTCTTGCAAAAAATGAAAAAAGAAAAATTCTTTCCGCTTGGCCCTAGAAAATGCTCTGTGGAGGATGTAGCACATGCCTGAAGTTTGTTGAATATTGCTGCAAAATTTGAAACTGAAATATGTATCAAACCCTCGTTCCCATGGAATCGTAACCTGCTCTGATACTACTGATCTAGATCTTAGAGGGAGGCCCTCAAGGTCTAAAAGATTGAAATGGATCTTGGGAGGAGAGACCCCCAAGATCTGAAAGATTGCAATGCCAGAAGAAAAATAGGAGAATTCCTAATAAACAAAACCACAAAGAAACTTTTTATTAAAACCCACTGATCTGGATTTAAACAAGAACACACCAAAAATGCAGAGATAACCATATACATAGAGATGCAGCGGAAATAATATTTTATTTCATTAATGGAAAATACTGAAATATGCTTACAAACAGTAATGGAAATAAATCAGCTAGGGCAATGGTAGCTTATCTCTGAGAAGATATGTGGTGGCTACATGCCTCTGAACTGTAAAGGCTACATTGTGACGAACAATCTGTCCTTTTACAAAATGTGACTTGTTACTTATAGTATTTTTTAGTTACAATACCACGGGTCAATTTCATGGGTGAATGAATACCATGGGTGGATTTTACAATACCACGGGCAGATGCCATTTACAATACCATGGGTAAATTCCATGGGTTGATGAATAATATGGGTGGATGAGTACCATGGGTTGATGCCATTTTCCATTCGGATCAGACAAGAGCCATGTCATCTCAGTTAACTCCTCCAAGTTATCTTCTGACGTGGAACTTCAAATTTCCTCAATTTGATTAAGGAAAAAATAAAAATTGAGGCTTTCTTGCTGCATTTCAACATTGAATCAAGTCATAATAGGGTAAAAAGTTTTGAAGATACTCTAGAATGATAGGTTCTATAGTCTACCATTGGGACTTTTTTTCTCATAATTGTATATTCCTTGAAATGAGGGCCCACAAACATAGAAACATGGAGATAAAGAAGCAAGGTAATGCATTTGGCAATGACTTTTCCATAAGTTTCATTCAAATTATATATTTAAAAAAATTATTTTATGTTAAATTTTGATTTTTAAAAGGTAATTATAAAAAATATCATATGGATATTTACATTGGTGTGTTCTGTTTAGAAAGATTCATTTCAATGCGAAGAATTATATTGAGTTAGACAATCCATGTTGATATTTGTGTTGGACTTTGGAATCCTTTCACTTATCAATTTCATAGATTTTACAATTGTTTCTTATCTTTGGGTCGCTGATTTCAGATTGTGTTTGACAACAAAAATGCTTGATGGTGGGAAATTTAGCCATCAAATTTCATAATTAGTTGGAATGGTTATAAAAAAAATATATATAGGAAAAATTAACTTGTATTCTCACATAACCCACAAAGAATTTTCTACTTTTTGGGGATTTTGGTTGTCAAATTCCATCATTAGTTGGGATGGTTGCAAACAAAAATGCATTAGAAAAACGAAATTATATTCTTGTACAACTTGCCTAACCCCTTTTATTTTTCTTGATGACTTATCACTTGGAGACTCGAATGAGTAATGATAATGATGCATGGAGGGTTGGTAATGTAACAATTCCTAACACATGCAATTACGTTACCTTACCTACCTTCAAATTGTTATAATGCTTACAAATGTAACATAACGACATGAAAGTGATTTATTGACACTGGGGGCCTCATGTCGTTTTAATAATTTTGATAATGAATTTTTGTGGAATTATACAAGTTTAATCATAGAAGCCTAGGTTTTGTTTGTGGGGGAGGTTCATTTTTATATTTAATATCTAAGAGGATGTCATCTCTACAAAGAGGTGAAGACAAATCTATTTATTATGAGAATCTTGCATTCTCAAATGCTATTTATAGACACATTGTTGCTAGTCTACTAATTCTTCAATCTCAACAATATAGTGCAAATACTAGAGTCTTTTCAAGGATCAAATGTCACCTAATTGAGTACAAGCATCAATTCAAGGTGAATATAGATTGCAATTAATTGAGGAGATTGAAAATATTTGGTTAATTCATTAGTGATTTGAAATGCCCAAGTAACTGTAGGAAGATGTCTATTTTAATATGCTTGTTGAAGTCTCATATCTTCTTTGTTGTAGAATGTAACTAGGTTCGGTCTTCATAATGACTTGTAATTATGAATTCATGTAATGAAGATGACAAAAATAATAAAATGTATTTTGTAATAATTGCATTATGGGTTTCATGAGTAAGGAGTTTTTATTATAGGTCAAAGACTACGTCTTGATGTCTTTAGGGATTTGTCATCTTGTCATAAATGTATAATTCAGAGTCATGTATATGAAGGGTTGTTACACTTGTAAAATTCCTCCAGAATAGACAAGCACACTCATCCTTAAGTCAACTTCAACATGTGCAGAAAGAAGCTCCACATCGACTGCAATATACATACATATATATATATTAATATATATATATATATATATATTATTATAATATATAGAATATATATATATGCTCAAATGTGACATGTCGCTTGCATATATAGACACATCGGTTCAATAGTTTAGGTCAGCTCAAATGTATGACCCAACAACTATATAAGGGAGTGTATACCCTAGCTGTTAGAATATAGAAAGCTCGCAGTTTCTTTGAGTTTTTCGGAGGTTATTATACGAAGGGTTACCACAGGATCTCGGATAACACATCAAGAAGTTCAAACCTCCTTTTGTGATTCTTGGATGGGAAAATCAGGTTTGAATCACAGGGAAAGGACAATGTTGCAACTTTGGATAGATCACAATGTTGCAATTTCAGATGGAAGTAACAATGCTGCAACTTTGGATGGGTAATATAGTTTAGATGGTTAACATAGTGATACAGATCAGATATAGTTGACATGTCATACTTTAGTTTGGATAAGATCTTAGTCTATATGATAAGGGCTTGGTGATGATCAATATGATGCTTAGTGCTACATGATGATCAATGATGATGATGCTTCAGTATGATGATCAATGATGAGACATGGTGCAAAATGATGATGACAGAATAATCAAGGAAGGGATGATTATGTCTTGGTCTAGGTGAGGCAACATTGGTATTAGGTTGGTCATGGCCTACTTATCCAATGAAGAATATATGAGAAGAGGTTTGCGGGTTTTCCCCTCAAGAGGAGGGGTTTTAGCCTTGGCTTGTAGCTTAATCATTGTGTCACTGTTCTTATTGTTTTGATTTCTATTTGATGTACCACACACAAATAATAATAATGGACAAAGATAATCTAAGAAGAGTTACACAATAGTAATCAAGTAAAGAGAATAGAATTAAATGTTGCCCTACCCTAATTCTCAACATGGTATCATAGCTATGATTACAGTCAAACTAAGGGCATATAAGTTATGGTTATGATAACTCTCAAGGATTGGTTCACAATCCAGAATGAAGAACTGTCTTGAATGGATCTAACATAGAGATAAGTGAGACAATTTAGAATAAGCCATACAATGGAACAACTTGAATAGATACCTGAAGTTATCGGTTGGTGATATGACTACAATCTCGGGTTCTAGCCGGGTGACATACTACCCACGGTCCCAGTACCTTCCACAGATCATTCATGGCTCGAATAGTTTACCTTAGGCTCATATTTAGACTCCCTTTTGAAATCTTCGGATGGTGATTACTGACCTACAATTCAGGTATGATCACATTTTCCCACATTTTGATATCTTATACTTGATCTTAGTCAAAATGAAGTCTCGATGCTAGTGCTTAGAACTTGGATCACATTCAAAAGAAGAGAAGGCAGTTTTCGGTACCTCTCATAGTCTCGATGCTAATTCAGTCTCTCTATTCAGCCTTGAAGTAACCACGGTGCTAGCCACAAATTTGGTGTCATTACAATCTCTGTCATACCACAGTGATCTAAATAACTTATATTCTGGAGCAATTTTTGCGCTTGGTGCTGAACAATGCAAGAAGGTCTCAAAGGAGATCTTTGAAAAGGGATTTCAATTGTTCATGGTATGCAACTCAAGCAAGGATCTTCATGTCAAAGTATCTAGGATTCTACATCAACAAGGAGAATTATAACAATACCACAAGGGTCTACAATAAAATCACATCAACTCGAAGATCACCCGGAGGAAGCATCAATGCATCTTCAACGTGATCAAGGTGAAGATTTTGTCTTCTCTTGCCAATTATATTTCATTCTATAATCAAGTTTGGTTAAATGACTTCGTGTTTGCAGGGAAGATCTATAAACTGGTTGGGTCATCGAAATCCCTTGCATGAGAGAGGAGGATAGATATAGTCCCCGAAAGAGAAGTCATTGATATCTATGGAAACGTTTCTGAAGGTCAAACATTGTTTGAATGCATCGAAAAGGATCAAGGGACTCATAGGATTCTTATGAAATCAGTCAAAGGTCCTCTCATCCCTATGTAGTAGGAGAGGAGACATTAAGAGATATATGGAATTCTAGAAGGTATATTCTATGAAAATGCATTAAAGAAGGTCATATCTCTTAGACCTGATCTACAAAAAATTGAAGGTATCAAAGATGAAGGGATATCTTCATAAGATCTCAATTGGGAGATTTGAGAAATATGATAAGAAGATAATCATATTTTTTCTTAAATATACTAACTGATGAGCAAAGTGACAAGTATCCTTGGGACAAGAAAGTTACCTCATTTAACAACTTGTGGTATCTACAAAAGATGGAAAAAAGAAAAGTTGTGGGAAAAAGTGTAAAAGGCTAAAGGACTCAAACATTTGTAGAAAGGAAAGGGAAGTTTGGTCCTCAAGCAAGACAAGCTCATATAATTGGAAAGATGGAGGAAGTTTGAGATAAAGACGAAGGGAAAAAGGAGTAATAAATCTCTACTATGTCTAAGATGGTCTCCTTCACAAAAGCATCTTATAATAAGCTCCTGAATCGTTTATTATGGATATGACCATGATAAATTATAATATGCATTACGACATCATGGAAGCATTGGAAGCAAGAGCTCGTGACATCACCATGGAAATCATGAAGGACAAAAGGAACAAGATCCATGACATTCAAACATGAAGGATATAGCTCTTGGGAATCTCATTGGACATTAAAGGAAAGGAAACAATCATCCAGGACAAGGCTCATCATACATCAAGTCAAAAAGGAAACATCTGCTGAATAGGGATATGCAAGATCCTCAAGATTCTTTGATGGAATCCTCATCAGAGGGTTCACTAATCTAGAGAGGAAGCAAGGGTTTCATCAGAAACTCCAACTTGTGGAATTCATGGATGATGTTATGATGACATAAGAGATGAAGCAGATCAAGGGGTTGAAGACACTTCAATCAAGAAAGCTGCTGGAAGAAGCATAAATGACCTAAAGGTAAAATGAGGTATGTATGATTGTATTTAATATTATAATGTCATGTCATATGGTTTCAGGTAACATGGATCACTACTTCTATCTTGAGAAGCATGATCGAAGGAAAATGGATCTTGTCCTATAATAGGTTGCCAAAGGCATGAATCACACTAGATGAAATCAACTCATATGAAGTATGAGGTGGTTGACTACAATTAAGGAACTATGATTGGAAGCTCCTGGGAAAATAATGTGTGAAGCAAGAAATGAAGAGATCGTGAGATATGCAAACATGATGAAGGCTATCAACATCCAAAAAGACCGATAAGATTTGACTAGGAAATCTCCCAGAAAGATATGAAGACTCTAATAAAAGAGATGGATACCCTTGAAAATGATTATCTTTGGGAGATGTGTCAACATGTATGCAGGATGCTGATACCTACAGGAAGATGTCTTGATGAAGAGCCATCTCATAAGGTACTATTTTATTTGATGTTATGTTTTTATTTCTTGAATAATATCTGGATGAGTTCATGCAGGGCTACTGGAACAAGAGTTGTAAGCACAAGTACAACTAGCATTCATGTGGTGGATGGAAATTCTTGAAAGAAGCACGATGAGAAAGAAGTAGCCATATGATGAAGGTTCTAGATATGTACCAAGAAAGCTACTTTCCATGAAGAAAGGAATGACATGACGAACCAAGGAGGAAAGTGATCGATGGCTAATGCCCTACAAGGAAGAAGTTCGACTTAATTTCATGATACCAAGGAAATAAATTGATCAAGCAGCTGAAGGAACCATGAAGAAGAAGATGCTCATGAAAAGAGAGTCCCCAATTGAGAGGGAGCTCTAACAAGTCCCTAATTAAGTGGGAGCTTGGGCAAGTCCCTGACAAGAGGGAGCTTGGGAACATTACTTTACAGGAATGGGCATATCTTCCCTAGTTGAGAGAGACAGATAAACACAAAATTATTGTCTTCACTTGGGAATAAAGAAATTATGGAGGATTGGGTAATCATATGGCATCCGATACTCTTTGAGGATGTGTAGGGAATCCAAGAGAAGAGTAGGCAAGAGGACTGATATTCTTTGAAGGTTGAGAACCCAAGATAATAATAGTCCTAGAAGGTCATACTCAGTGAACACCCGGTTGGGTATGCACCTTGAGAGACAATGATGAAGGTGTCTATAGTCATTGGCCTTGCTAGCATTGTAGCTCATGATATTGTGGAGAGATGGAGCTATTAATCATTGGTTGATTGATGATATACAAATGGGTTACCAATCCGGCTCTTCTTATGAGAAATTCGCCAGATTGAGAATGACCAAGTACCATTATGAATACCTCCCTCGTTAAGAGGGAGTGTTGTAGAATATAACTAGGTTCGATATTCATAATGACTTGTAATTATGAATTCATTTAATAAAAAAGACAAAAATAATAAAATGTATTTTGTAATATTTGCCTCATGGATTTCATGAGCAAGGAGTTTTTATTATAGGTCAAAGACTTCACATCTTTAGAGATTTGTCATCTTGTCATAAATGTATAATTCAGAGTCATGTATATGAAGTGTTGTTACACTTGTAAAATTCCTCCAGAATAGACAAGCACAGTCATTTTTAAGTCAGCTTCAACACGTGCAGAAATAAGCTCCACGTCGGCTCCAATCTCTCTCTCTCTCTCTCTCTCTCTCTATATATAATATATATATGCTCAAATGTGACATGTCAATTTTCATATATAGATACGTCGGTTCAATAGTTCAGGTCGGTTCAAATGTATGACCCAACAACTATATAAGAGAGTGTATACCCTCGTTGTCAGAATATAGAAATCTTGCAGTTTCTCTGAGTTTTTTGGAGGTTACTACAGGAAAGGTTACCACAGGAGCTCAGATAACACATCAAGAAGTTTAGACCTCCTTCTGTGATTCTTGGATGGGCAAATCAGGTTTGGATCACAGAGAAAGGATAGTGCTGCAACTTCGAATAGATCACAGTGCTACAATTTCAGATGGAAGTCACAGTGCTGCAACTTTGGATGGGTAATACAGTTCGGATGGGTAACACATTGATACAAATCATATATAGTTGACATGGAATACTTCAGTTTGGATAAGATCTCAGTCTATATGATAAGGGCTCGGTGATGATCAATATGGTGTTCAATGCTACATGATGATGCTTCAGTATGTTGATCAATGATGAGACATGATGCATCATGATGATGACAAAAGAATCAAGGAAGGAGGATGACTGTGTCTTGGTCTAGATGAGGAAAAATTGTTCTTAGATTGGTCATGGTATTTGTACTCATCTAGTGAAGAATGTATGAGAAGAGGTTTGCGGGTTTTTCCCTTAAGAGGAGGGGTTTTAGACCTAGCTTGTAGCTTAATCAATGTGTTAATGTTCTTATTGTTTTGGTTGCTATTTTATGTACTGCACATAAACAATAATAACGGATAAAGATAATCTAAGAAGAGTTACACAAGTAGTAATAAAGTAAAGAGACTTGAATTAAATGTTGCCCTACCTTAATTCTCAACATTCTTGGGGGTGATATAAATACTTTGAAGAACCCCATTTGGTCATTAGCTCTAGGATAGTGGGATGTAATAATAGAATGCTAAATCACATCCTTGGGTAAGTGGTTGAATTATTTCATTAATAAAGTAAATTGCATCCTTATTGATGATTTATGGGGGGTAATTAAAACACATTTATGGAATCTAGAAAGAATTAATCGTCTTACTTGAACAGGTATGGAATCCTTTGTTCTTTATCCACTTATTTAAAGTGATCAACACATTTGTGTAGTTCCAAAGTGCATTATACCTTCAAAAACCTTAGCAAAATAAATGACTTTGCCAATAATTTTACAACACTCATTCCACCAAGATTTATATATCACTCATCATGTCACTTTACATGACCAACATTATGCATAAGGTCGACCATTAGGGATTGCCTCCATTTGTGGTTTCATCATCCATTCATGTATAAATGTGTATTAGGGGCTCTTGTAAATCATCTTTAGACTATAGTCTATGAATTATACATTCTTTGTGCTTTTGCAAGTTCTATTCTATATTTGTATTCCATACATGAATTGGGCACATGATGTTATTGACAATGTTATAATATTCACTTCAGGGTGTTATAGGGGCCTCTAAGAGATAAGGGTAAGATAAGTATCGTGTTTATTTGCTATAATTTGTATTAGATTTGCAATGTTATTGAATATTAAATAAGACCCAATTAGGTAGTTACCAATTGATAAATGTAATGTGGCTTCATTAAAGAAGGCCAACTAGATAGTTAGCAGTTGGTAGATATAAATAAGGATGGAGTCCTCCTTTTTGACCATGTATGAGAATATTGTCATATTGGATAAATGAGTTTATTGAGGGTTGTCCCCTAAAGATTCAATTGAATAATGGTTGATCTTTCCATAAAAGGATCCTCATGAGGCGTTGCTCTACCCTAAGGTATTTTGGTAATTAAAGAATTGAGGAATTTCTTTCCCAATATTAGATTTCTTATGTGTGACTAAATTTTCAGATCTAAGGTATACAACAATAGGTATTATAATAATTTCCAAGGCATATCAACACTGAGATAAATTTATGAGCATCTTTTTACATAATTTCTAGAGAATAATGATATAAATGTATTTTCTTCACAAAAAAAACTGGGATCAATGTTTGGATGAAGGAGATATTGCTATTTGAAATGTACTATTTTTTAGGGCTTTCTAATATTGAACATTGGTATTGCAAAGCATGTAACTTTCAATAGAGTGCTTAAATTACAACCATATCAACATCATTTGATATAGAATATATGTAACACACACACATGGATGCTTTCAATCAAGTATTTAACATGATAAATTGCTTGCACACTTCCGCCGCAACATCTTCAAGGAACCACATGTCACAATAGATATAGAATAAATTAAATATTATAGTGGGAAGGGGATATATCACCCATGCTACAAATTTTATGTTGCTAATTGAATGTAATTTATTGGGATTGACAAATGTTGGTATGCAATAGATGATTGGTGTGATTTAGAGGATGTTTGTGTTAACTGGTATATGAACAACTATGATTTCTGGAAAGAAAACTAGTTTTAGCATCTCTTTGATGACTCTTCTCCACCATATGAAGAGAATAACATTGAGGAAAGACAAAAACATGTGGTGCCTACAAGCTTCCAACATGCTTCTTCTATAGTGGTAGAGACCCTTTTAAAGTCATATTTTCACATTAATATGCAGGATTTGTTTGCTTTGAGTGGTTCTATTTATTGAGATCCGTGGGATAATGGTGGGAATTTAGATCAAAATTCTTAGATATTCATCAATCTTAGGTGTCTTTAGAGTTCTTATGTGCACCAAGAAATGGGACCTGAGATTATGGACAAGCTTCTAGTACTACTTCAACATCAGAATCAATGTTCATACATGGGAGATGGTTTTATGGATGAGATTCTTTAACTACATCATTATGGTTAGAACTTGTACATGGGACCCTATCTTATGGATGCATATCATATGTACAAGCGTTGAGGAAAATTCTTCTCAAAGTGTATGCCTTGAAAATTCGCACGTCCATTAAAATGAGCATATGTGATATTATTTTGGGTGCTAAATGGATAAGAACAATGGACCCCATCACCATGAAATTTCTAGAATTATACATGGATTTTGAGTAGGATGATACTTATTGTGTGCTCAGAGTTCTTAATGAAGTCTCTCCAAAAATCATTAGCTTCCACCATATGGACAAACTTCTAAAAAGGGTCATTATAGAATTATTGCACAATTCCACATTACTCGAGCCTTTAAGGATGCTTCTAATCTAATTCATTAGAATTTGTATTTAGTATTGGGAAAAATGCACCAAATATTTAACCATCCCCAAGGATTACTACTCTCAAATGGAGAACATGATCATATCATCCTAGTGCTTTCCAGTAGCCTATTATCCAATGTGCACCCAGATTGTCATCCTTTTATTTAAAAGGATGAAATTGGAAAGATCCTCCATCCTAGTACGAGACCCTACTCTTCTCTATTGTCATGGTCCTTACAAAAGAAGGCAGTTGGCGCATATCTATTGATTTTGTGCTCTTAACAACTTGTCATTTAAAGGTAAAATTCCCTATTCCCATCATTGATGATCTCTTAGATGCTCTGCGTGGAGCATAATTCTTCACCAAACTTAATCTTTGCTTTGGTTATCATGAAATTCACATGAAGTTTACATTCCCAAAAGCTCTTTTCAAACTCGTGATGGCAATTATGAGTTTTTGATGACGTGATTTGATCTTTACAATGCACCTTCCACATTTTAGAGCCTCATGAACCATATCTTTAAACCAATTTTGTGCCATTTTGTTCTTCTTTGATGACATCTTGGTATACAACAAAACTTGGGCAACACATGTGGCACATGTGGATCAGATCTTACAACTCTTATGTAATGATTAGCTATTCCTAAAGCATTTTAAATGTGCCTTTGTGCTTGGAAATTGAATTTTGGTGTACATTTTTAGTGGGGATGATATGCACATTGATCCTAAGCAACTTAAGGTGATGAAAGATTGGCTTCTTCCCAAAACCCTTGAAATTTAGTGTGACATTATTGGTATTAGTAGTTACTACCAAAATTTTGTCCTAAACTATGGTAATTTTTTTTTATCTTTCCACCACCCTATGAAAAAGGAATGCCTTCAGTTGAAAAGGATTTTTAGGTTTTAAATATTTTATGTGTACCACACCAATTCTCAGCCTACTTGACTTCATTAAGAATTTTGTTTTGGAATGTGATTCCTTGTGAAAATAAATTGGCACCGTGTATTAATGTGATAAGGATGCCCACTCACCTTCATCAATATATAATTATGTGACAAAAACTTTGGTAAATCCACCTATGAGAAGGAAATGTTGGTTATTCTTCATCCACTTGATACATGACATAGTTACTTGATGGGGCATCACTTTTATATTATAGAAGACCATACTAGCTTGAAATATTTTCGTGAAGAGAGCTTGTCCTTGCAAGAGTAACACAAGTGGGTCACAAAAATGTTAGGCTATGATTATGAGATCATCTTCAAGAAGGGCAAGGGAAATATGGTGGCTAATGCTCTTTATAGGAAGTATTATGAGGAAGATTCCATATTTGCCTTATCTTTTATAATCCCTAAATGGTTGTAGGTGGTTGTTGTGGCCACCAACAACCCCCCTCCTTATATAGTGTTATTGCTAATACTAAATAAGTGGGGACCTCAAGTCAAAAATTTTAAAAAATCAATTACTGCTTATATTTCCTTTTGGATAAAGCTTACCATCATGAACTTAGGAAAATACCTTTGAAAAATCTAAAAAGCTTAAGTTTCATGATGAATAAAGTAAAGTCACTCCTTAAGAAATATTGCATCGCGTAAAGAATGATAGGATGCCTTCTTATGATCCAAAATTTTAAAAAATGCGAGATTGCGATGCGAAACTCCATCGCATCACATACATTAATAAGCCCTCACGTTGGAAAATCTCAAAATCGCCGATATATGATATCACATATCGCATATCGCAAAATCGCATAAAATACACATAAACGATTAAACGATATTGCGATATTGCGATCTTGCGATCTGCGATAATGCGATGCAGCGATATAGCGATAATGCGATGCTGCGATCTGCGATACTGCGATGCAAATCGCAAAATTATTCCATCGAAGATTTTCCTGGCTCAATGAAAAAGCTTTTTCCATAAACCAAGAACTGGTCACGCGCTTTAATGTTAATTAATGAGTTATATGCTAGTTATTAATAAAATATAGTTTTGTGTTTATCGAAGAGCCAGTTCACGTAAAGTCGTGTGTGTTTTCATATCTTTGGCATTTAAAGCTTTCTTGTCATTATTTTTATCATTACTTTCACCTCATTTGTAAAACTGCAGGAACGAAGAACATAAGGTTATACAAAGCAGTATGCAGGAAACTATGAGGAAGAAAGACAGGACTCCAATTTCCATCTGGAAAGGCACAAGGAAGAGAATCCTAAGGTAATGGGATTTGTGGCTACTGCAGGCCCATCAAGGTCGGCTGAAACATCAGTTACAGATTTAGCTCTTTCATTCCTGCACTGGATAGCAGCAAGGCCCCAAATTCTCACATACACGGACAATGTTGATGATAGAAATGAACAGTTTAAGACTCAGGTCAAGATCTTACGTAATCATTATCTTCACAAAGTTTGAGCTTTATATCTCCCAAGAGGCGCAAAAGGCGAAAAACGCGTCAAGGAAGCCTGAATCAAGACACAAAGGAAGTTTCCGATGCGCGATTAGCGCCTAGCGCTAATCACGCATCGCTGAGAAAATTTCTCAAAAAGGAAAGCTTCCAATTGCTCAGTTACCTGCAAACCCCAAAAAATTGCAAGAGGCGACGCTAGAAACAGAAAGCTAAGGAAAAGGCAGAAGCAATTTCAGGGTTAATCAAGTTAAATTGGGAATAATACTGGGCATACATGGTAAAGTCACATAGTCAGTGGATGATTCCCAAATACGTCATCAATTCTGCCAAAAGGATGGCGCCAGATCTTGATAATTCCATTCTCTCAGCACAATTATAAGCTGAAGTCGGTCAACCGACTCTTCTCAGGCAAATGCTGAATGCTTGCGATATTAAGGAGCAAATACAGAAATAGTTAGATGTTAGATTTAATTTTAGAAATAGTTTTACTTTATTTTTGCTTAGAAAAAGGACGGTCATTTAAGCCACATCCTGAATTTTTGTAATAAGTTATTTTTAGTTTTAGTTATTAGTATTTAAACCCTTCTCATGCATTTAGAGAAGGGTCCAGAAATTTGTCAAAAGCTTGTCCTCAGAACATGCACTTTTGCACCCTCCGAGGAGGTTTTGATGAATGAATGGAACATGATTTGTTAATGTTT
>APFE031613863.1:106586-123097 GCA_000404065.3 Pinus taeda
ACTTTGAATTACGAATTAGTAAACCTAGGAACCGATGCCAAACCACAAAACATTAATCTAGGCCTCAGCCTAGCCCCTGAAGAAAAATCAGCGTATATTCGTCTTTTGAGACAATATAAAAACGTTTTTACTTGGAACTATGATGAACTCAAAACATACGACACTTCCATCATCCAACATACTATTCCAATGATTGATAATGAAAAACCTATCCAACAAAAATTGAGAAAGATCCATCCCAATTTAGAAAATAAGATAAAAACTGAACTCAATAAGTTATTGAAAGCCAAAATAATCTTTCCCGTTAGACATTCTAAATGGGTCTCCAATATGGTACCTGTTAGAAAGAAAAACGAAGATATTAGAATTTGCATTAACTTTCGAAATCTTAACAAGGCCTACCAAAAGGATAATTTTCCTTTACCACCTATGGAACAAATATTGCAGGTAGTGGCGGGCTCAGAATTAATGTCCTTCTTGGATGGATTTTAAGGATACAATCAAGTTTTGGTACATCCTGATGATCAATTAAAGACCACATTCAGAACTAAATGGGGCACATACGCATATCGAAAGATGCTATTTGGTTTGATTAATGCTGGTGCCACATTTCAGAGAGCCATGGACATCACATTCAAAGGTCTAGTCAATTAATCTATAGTAATTTATTTGGATGATATAACCGTGTATTCCAAGAAATGAAGCAACCATCTTAGAGATTTAAAAGAAATCTTCCAACGTTGTTTAAGGTATGGAATTTCACTTAACCCGAAAAAATCTTTTTTCGCATTAAGTGAAGGGAAACTTCTAGGATTCATAGTGTCAAAATCTGGAATTCACATTGATTCTGATAGAATCAAAGAGATTTCTGAAATATCCCTACCTCACAACAAAAAAGCCATGCAATCTTTCCTAGGTCAGATCAACTTTTTAAAGAGATTTGTTCTAGATTTTTCAAGAATCGTGTCTCCTTTACAAGCCATGATTAAAAAGAACTCAAATTTTAAATGGGGCCAAGATGAACATGAAGCATTCAACCTGATCAAACAAGCTATTATTAATGCTCCATCTTTAGCAACTCCAAATTTTTCAGAGCCTTTTGTTTTATATACATTTTCCTCAGATAGGTCCTATGCTGCGATACTCACTCAAGCAAATCAAGAAAAGGTGGAAGCCCCAATTTCTTTTTTCAGTTCAAATTTACAGGGTGCTGAATTAAATTATTCAGATGTGGAGAAACAGGGTTATGCTGTTTTCAAAGCAATCAAATATTTCAGACCTTTTCTACTCAAAGCCCATACTAAAATTATAGTACCGTTTCCAGCAGTCAGGAATCTTCCAGTCTAGAATAATGTGGGTGAGAAAAGGGCCAATTGGGTTACTGTCTTACAAGAATATGACATACAAATCAAACCAATAAACATTGTAAAAGGTCAAGGCGTTTGCAAAATGCTAGCTGGAGCGTCGCGAATTTCTGAAAATCCATCTGCAGAGGTACGTGCGAGGTAAGCCTAAACGATGCTAAGTCATTATACGCCGATATCATTTATTATATTAAGAACGGATATTCTCCTTCACACCTCGATCATACTAAGAAAAGAGCTCTAAGGTTGAAAGCCAAACAATATCAACTCATAAATGATATTCTTTTTAGAATAAATTATGATTATGTTCTCCTTAGATGCCTTGAGAAATCTGAAGATGAAAAAGTTTTGCAGGAACTCCATGATGGGCCAGTAGGCGGACACTATGTTGGAGATTCTACTGCACATAAAATCTTGTGCGCAGGCTATCACTGGCCCACGTTATTCAAAGACTCGCACAGTTACGTGAGGAAATGTCAAGTCTGCCAAACTACTGCTGGGAGACAAAAGAAGCCATCCTTGCCACTACAGCCAGTTAACATTGAGGAACCTTTCAGTAAGTGGGGATTGGACATAATAGGTGAGGTCGTTCCTCACTCTTCTAAGAAACATAGATATATCATTACAGCAACAGATTACTTTACCAAGTGGGTAGAAGCAATTCCACTCAAGACGGCTAATGCTGAAAATATCATTGAGTTCATAGATCAATTTATAATCACCAGGCTTGGATTGCCTTCCGCTTTAGTGTTTATTAATGCAACATACTTTTCTGGAAATGCAATGACTGAATTTGCACTTAAAAGAGGATTCAAACTTAAATATTCGGCCAATTACTACCCACAGGGCAATGGGTTAGCTGAGTCTACAAATAAAAACCTAATCAGGATTATCAAAATAACAGTTTACCAAAATCATAAAAATTGGCATAAGTCTTTAATATATGCTTTGTGGGCAGACCGAATAACGCAAAAATCTTCCATCGACACTTCTCCCTTTAATTTAGTTTATGGGAAAGAAGTGGTTCTTTCGACTCATTTAGCAATTCCCTCTTTGTCTTTAGTTCAATACATTGATGAAATATCAACTTCCTCCTTACATCTAAGACAAATGGAAATAATCAAATTAGAAGAACAATGAGAATAGGCTAAGAAAACCCATGCTCATCATCAAGCACTAGTAAAATCCTCTTTTGATTCAAACATAATGACCAGAAAAGATTTTCAGATGGGAGATTTAGTTTTAAAATGGGGCAAGGCTCATGAAGAGAAAGGGAAACATACAAAATTTCAAAGAATGTGGCTTGGTCCTTTTCACATTGTAGAAGTCATAGGTCCATCAACGTTTATGTTACAGGATTTAGCAGGTAAAAGAGACTCTTTGCCTATTAACGAACAAATTCTCGAGAAATATTTTCCATAGAAGATTATTCTTCTATTTTGTAGAGTAATTGTTTTTCCTTTCATAATAAAACCAGTTGTGAATGGTTACATTAGGCATTTACAAATAAGATACTAATTCTCTTTCAGATTTTGATTTTTCTCTTGTATAAATAGCAAATCTTTTGGAAAATTGATCTTTATTATTGAAAGATATAGTTAAAGACTCTAACCTAGATATGATACTAGTTTCAACTTCATAAATTTTGATGAAAACAACCTTTAGTGAAGAAACTGTTTTATATTAGTGCAATGAAAGGTATCAATAACAAAATAAATATTCTCTGTAGAACAACTATTTCCAAAAAACTCTACTATTGTCGTCCAGAGTTATCTTAAGGAAACAATGATTTCCTCCCTGTTAAGGAAATCACAACTGTCAGAGGAACAACCCAAGGATACACTTCATCTTGAAGAATGAGAGGTCTCATCACGAGCCGACTTATCATAATCACAGATATTATAACTTGCTGACTTTGCCAAATACTGTACATCACAACAGGGCAATGACTCAAGATTGTTGCAATCAAAAGGCAAGGGGTCTCATCACGAGCCAGCTTGTTCAGCAAAGTTATAAATCAAGTGAATGACTGTGTCATAAATTGGCTATCAAACCAAGACATTGTGCTTTAAGAGTAAAAGAAAATAAAAGCACTAAGTGTGGATGTGGATTCTTCTTTGAGAGTTGTAGGTTGTTTTAAGTAGGATACAGGATCATTGCTGGGTAACAGGTAACCCTGTCGAGGCTATAAATGCCTGCTGGCAGCAGAGGCTCTACCTACGATAAATGAGCATATTTAAAACTGGTTTACATAGAAGACTTTGTTTGATCTTTCTAAACCAAGTAATGACTGATGTAAATACAAGGACTAGCTTGAGGAAGCAAATAATCAAAGTTGAAAATAGTTGAAACAAAATGTCATTGACAGGTTAGAACATAATGTACTTTATCTTTCCATAATAAAGTTTAACTTTCTGAAAATTTTTCTGTTTTGGAAGTTTAGAAAATTCAATTGAAAAACAGAGATAACTAGTTCTTCCAAGAGAATCGCCAATTGTTGTGGCCACCAACAACCCCACTCCTTATACAGTGTTATTGCTAATACTAAATAAGTGGGGACCCTTAGTCAAAAATTAAAAAAAAATCAATTAGTTCTTATATTTCCTTTTGGATAAAGCTTACCATCATGAACTTAGGAAAATACCTTTGAAAAATCTAAAAAGCTTAAGTTTCATGATGAAGAAAGTAAAGTCACTCCTTAAGAAATATCGCATTGCGCAAAGAATGATAGGAAGCCTTCTTATGATCCAAAATTTTAAAAAATGCGAGATTGCGATGCAAAACTCCATCGCATCGCATACATTAATAAGCACTCACGTTGGAAAACCTCAAAATCTCCGATATACGATATCACATATCGCATATCGCAAAATCACATAAAATACACATAAACGATTAAACGATACTCCGATATTGTGATCTTATGATCTGTGATATTGCGATGTAGCGATATAGCGATAATGCGATGCTGCGATCTGCGATACTGCGATGCAAATTGCAGAATCATTCCATCGTAGATTTTCCTGGCTCAATATTCAAGAAAAAGCTTTTTCCATAAACCAAGAACTAGTCACGCACTTTAATGTTAATTAATGAGTTATATGCCAGTTGTTAATAAAATATGGTTTTGTGTTTATCGAAGAGCCAGTTCACGTAAAGTGGTGTGTGTTTGCATATCTTTGGCATTTAAAGCTTTCATGTGATTATTTTTATCATTACTTTCACCTCATTTGTAAAACAGCAGGAACGAAGAACAAAAGGTTATACAAAGCAATATGCAGGAAACTATGAGGAAGAAAGACAAGACTCCAATTTCCATTTGGAAAGGCACAAGGAAGAGAATTGTAAGGTAATGGGATTTGCGGCTACTACAGGCCCATCAAGGTCGGCTGAAACATTAGTTACAGATTTAGCTCGTTCATTCCTGCACTGGATAGCAGCAAGGCCCCAAATTCTCACATACACGGACAGTGTTGATGACAGAAATGAACAGTTTAAGACTCAGGTCAAGAGCTTACAGAATCATTATCTCTACAAAGTTTGAGCTTTATATCTCCCAAAAGGCGAAAAATGCGTCAAGGAAGCCCGAATCAAGAAACAGAGGCAGTTTCTGATGCGCGATTAACGCCTAGCACTAATCGCGCATCGCTGAGAAAATTGCTCAAAAAGGAAAGCTTCCAATTGCTCAGTTACCTGCAAACCCCAAAAAATTGCAAGAGGTGACGCTAGAAACAGAAAGCTAAAGAAAAGGCAGAAGCAATTTCAGGGTTAATCAAGTTAAATTGGGAATAATACTGGGCATACATGGTAAAGTCACATAGTCAGCAGATGATTCCCAAATACGTCATCAATTCTACCGAAAAGATGGCGCTAGATCTTGCTAATTCTGTTCTCTCAACACAATTATAAGCTGAAGTCGGTCAACCAACTCTTCTCAGGCAAATGCTGAATGCTTGCGATATTAAGGAGAAAATACAGAAATAGTTAGATGTTAGATTTAATTTTAGAAATAGTTTTACTTTATTTTTGCTTATAAAAAGGACAGTCATTTAAACCGCATCCTGAATTTTCGTAATAAGTTATTTTTAGTTTTAGTTATTAGTATTTAAAACCTTCTCATGCATTTAGAGAAGGGTCCAGAAATTTGTCAAAAACTTGTCCTCAGAACATGCACTTTTGCACCCTCCGAGGAGGTTTTGATGAATGAATGGAACATGCTTTGTTAATGTTTGCATTTAATATCTGCTACTGATGTTTCACTTTTGTACTCTTAGTGGATGTTAGATCAAGGAGAGATAAATCATTGTCGCTTGAAGCTCATGAGTAGGACTAGTTATAAATGGTACTTTTATCTCTTAACCATTTCTGCTTATGTGTTAAAGTGATATTCAGATTTAGTTGTTTATATATTAGTGCGTGAATACCTGAGTTATCATTTGGCACTTTTGTACAGTGATAGCTATTTATTTATGCTTAATGTATGAATAGCTCATTATGCGATATGTTTTTCACAACTGTTTCGTCTAACTTTTTATACGAAGTGGTTCATATTTATTGAATTCTTTTCTCATAATAACTGAAAGATATTTATTACCAGTTGTTATTTGAAATCTTTTTAGATCGCATAATAGAAGAATTACACCCCGGGTTAGTATAGACTTAGATGTTTTCTGCTTATTAGAATACAATAGCATAGCACTAGATTAAAGTTAGAATTAGAACATCTTAATTAGGAACCATTAGATCAAAAACATCAAATTCTACACACACACACTCATAAATTGGGAAACTGGTCCCATATCCCCAGTTGGACCCACTATACCAAACGGATAAGGAGCTGCCAACCAAGGTCCGGACCGGTCGGGTATCCTCCTTGTTGTAGACCCGATTTTTGGGGCTTTAACATATTTGGCGCTAGAAGGAGGGCCTGAACTATGAATGGCAAGTAAATTTAAGTCTAAATACCATTCTGAGAGTAAATCGCCCTCACCATCTCCCCCGACTTCTCCATTACACTTAAACCTAGAGTTGGAAGTCGCTGGAGCATCGACCGCTGCTACAAACCCTGACATTTCAGAACAATCTACTATCGAACCTCCTGAAGTCGAGTCGCTGATTCACAAACTTCAACGATTTTCTATTTCTCCTCAAAGATCTGATAAATCTCAAGGCATCGTGACTTCGCAATATAACCCTGCTCATCCCCTAACCAGATTAAAGAGTGAAAAATTTGACGTTCAACCAACTGAATTACCTCTACCCAAAAGAAAAAGAGCAAGGAAATCACCTAAAGAGTCCGATAGTGAGACTCTTTCATCATCATCATCCATCTCAACCTCTCCACCATGAAGTCAACCATCCACTCCTCCACTTCAGTTCATCATTCAGCCACCCACTGGAACCCTCACAACTCCTCCTAAATCATCTGCAACCGTAATACCCTCATCTTCCCAACCGCAGGGATCATCTTCTGCACTTTCCTCTGTTAGTAGATTAGCGATAGCCCAAACTCCATGGAACAACCCTGGGGCAATCTTAATGCCTGCACCCTTGAGTCAAATACCGGCCCATCCCGAGAAATGGCTGCCTAAGTTTAATCCTAAGGCAGGCATGCTAGCAGAAGAACATATAAACAACTTTATGCTATCCATTAATCTTAATGAGGTGAACAATGAAGATGCTGTTGTTCGACTTTTTCCTTATACTCTGTAAGGAACAACCGGATCATGGTATTTCTCCTTACCCTCTAGATCTATCACTAGTTGGGACATCTTCCAAAAACAATTCCTGACCAAGTTTGGTGATGACAAGTCTACGGCAACGCTAATCAATGACCTATCCAACCTTAGGGTCGAATCAAGGGAACCTATCAAAGATTTCAATTTACGGTTCAATAAAATCTTAAACAAAATTCCTACTTCTTCTTAGCCTAGTGAAGAAGTGCGAACTGAATGGTATATCACTGCTTTACCATCGAACATAGCAATCTTCGTGGACAGGGCTAGTAAAACAACTTTAGCCGGAAACATGAACGAAGCAATAGCAGTAGAGAAACGTATAATAGCCCTAGAGAAGAAATCTGCGATAGAGGAATGGAAATCCAAGAAAGTCACCTTCAAAGAAGATTCCAAGAAGAAACAAGCGACAGATCCATTTGATTTGGAAGGATTGAAAAAGGTTTTGAAGACCATGTCTAATGAAATGGTCGACATCAAAAAGCAAGTAGCAGAAACTTCTTCAAAAAATCCCTACAGAGCTTTGAAAAGAAGCCCTTCAACGGATTCAAAGCCTCCCAATGCTATTTCAAGTGTTGAATCCGAAGAAGAGGAAAAGGAAATTGCCACTGAAGGGCAAACCGATGAAGAAGAAGTTGTAGAATTACAAGGAATGTGGGATTTCATCCTCCCACAAGAAGAAGATCAAGAAGTATTCCTAGTTAGCACACGAAGTAGAAATCATCTTGATCCTCCCCAAACTATCCCCAAGCCAAAGAGCGCAAGCTCTACAACAAAGGATAAAGTCGCAACAAAGAAAATGACATCTAAAGCGACTCAAACCAGCCTAGTCCAAACAGATTCATCAACTCCATCTAAAACGTTGATCGTTTTGGATGAAATGGAGTATAATACTATAGAAGACATGAAAAAGACTAGGGCCAATATCACTCTTTACGAATTGAGCAAGTTAAATTACCAACAAAAGATAATGTTGAAAGAATTACATGTTATGCCAGTTGCACCTTTGCCGGCCGTTGTACTTTCTCAAGCTTCCCATAACATGGGAAGACCTCCAACTAACGCGACCAACAAGATTGATCCAACTGACATCGCTTTAATTGGAGGAAGATCGAGATCTCATACTCCCCAATTTCTCCTTATGAAATTTTCAATAAGAATGTACATAATTGCTTAGTGGATTATGGAGCTTCATCGAATATTTTACCAAAGTCCATATGTACTAAGTTAAACGTTCAACCACAGAAATCTGTTGTACGCATAGTTCAGCTAGATTGGTCGCAAGTCGAAGTAATTGGAGAACTAAATCAAGTAACCATAAGGCTGTCATCTAACCCAAAGGTATGTCAAGTTATTGACATTTTAGTTGCTGATATTCCAGAATTTTATGGCTTAATTCTTAGCAGGGATTGGTCAGAAAAACTTCATGGATACTTCGCAACTGACTGGTCACACATGTGGCTACCCTACAATGGTAAACCAAATCAAATAAAATTTGAACGAGAACTACATCAGAAATACATAGTAACGGAATTAGAGGGGGGAAATGAACCAGTAGCATATAACAATAGAATTATTGGCAATTACTCAGTGGATTCTTTCCTCGACAATTTTAATGCTCATATGTCACCTTACTTAGAACATTCTGTTTTATCCCAAGTCGAAATTTTTTCTCAAACAGATAGTTCAAAATGTATCAATTTTTTAGATAGTCCTGTAAATAAATCTTTGTTTTGGAAATTATTTTTTGATGGTTCTAAATCTATCGAAGGAGCAGGAGCAGGATGCGTGCTAATTATTCCAGAAGGAGATAAAATTATGTTAACATGCAAACTCGAATTTGATTGCACTAACAATACAACAGAATATGAGGCTTTAGTCCAAGGATTGTACAAAGCAATCGGGTTAGACGTCAAGTACCTCAAAGTTTTTGGAGACTCTGAAATTGTAGTTAGACAGGTACGTAATACTATACACTGCTTATCAGGTCATTTAAAACATTATCAATCTTTAGTTCCAGATCTGACTGAGCATTTTATAGAATTTAATATTTCATCAATTCCCAGACTCCAAAATGCAAGTGCGGACCTTTTAGCCAATGTAGCTTCTAAGCTCATTCCTTCAGAAGATTTTAGTCTAGATAGATTCTCAATAGAATTAATCTTTAGACCTTCTATTCTTGATAACATCACAAATTGGAGAATATTCAACGACGATCCTGATATCATGAATTTCATCACATCTGAAGGATCCTACTCCAATCAAATAGTTGACGAAGACCAACATGATTGACAATTGCAATAAAATAGCACTAACAATGCTATACCTAAGTTGGTGGTCAAGTTAGAGGACCTATACGATTTGAAAGATCGGTTTAAAAGGTCTACCAATTCAAAACTCCAAAGTTCAACTTTGAATTACGAATTAGTAAACCTAGGAACTGACGCCAAACCACAAAACATTAATCTAGGCCTTAGCCTAGCCCCTGAAGAAAAATCAGCGTATATTCGTCTTTTGAGACAATATAAAAACGTTTTTGCTTGGAACTATGATGAACTCAAAACATACGACACTTCCATCATCCAGCATACTATTCCAATTATCGATAATGAAAAACCTGTCCAACAAAAAATGAGAAAGATCCATCCCAATTTAGAAAATCAGATAAAGACTGAACTCAATAAGTTATTGAAAGCCAAAATAATCTTTCTCGTCAGACATTCTAAATGGGTTTCCAATATGGTACCTGTTAGAAAGAAAAACAGAGATATTAGAATTTGCATTGACTTTCGAAACCTTAACAAGGCCTGCCAAAAAGATAATTTTCCTTTACCACCTATGGAACAAATATTACAGGTAGTGGCGGGCTCAGAGTTAATGTCTTTCCTGGATGGATTTTCAGGATACAATCAAGTGTTGGTACATCCTGATGATCAATTAAAAACCACATTCAGAACAAAATGGGGCACATACGCATATCGAAAGATGCCATTTGGTTTGATTAATGCTGGTGCCACATTTCAGAGAGCCATGGACATTGCATTCAAATGTTTAGTCAATAAATCTGTAGTAATTTATTTGGATGATATAACCATGTATTCCAAGAAACGAAGCAACCATCTTAGAGATTTAAAACAAATCTTCCAACGTTGTTTAAGGTATGGAATTTCACTTAACCTGAAAAAATCTTTTTTCGCATTAAGTGAAGGGAAACTTCTAGGATTCATAGTGTCAAAATCTAGAATTCACATCGATTTTGACAAAATCAAAGAGATTTCTGAAATATCCCTACCTCACAAAAAAAAAGCCATGCAATCTTTCCTTGGTCAGATCAACTTTGTAAAGAGATTTGTTCCATATTTTTCAAGAATCATGTCTCCTTTACAAACCATGATTAAAAAGAACTCAAATTTTAAATGGGGCCAAGATGAACACGAAGCATTCAACCTGATCAAACAACCTATTATTAATGCTCCATCTTTAGCAACTCCAAATTTTTTAGAGCCTTTTGTTTTATATACATTTGCCTCAGATAGGTCATATGCTGCGATACTCACTCAAGCAAATCAAGAAAAGGCGGAAGCCCCAATTGCTTTTTTCAATTCAAATTTACAGGGTGCTGAATTAAATTATTCAGATGTGGAGAAACAGGCTTATGCTATTTTCAAAGCAATCAAATATTTCAGACCTTTTCTACTCAAAATCCATACTAAAATTATAGTACCGTTTCCAGCGGTAAGGAATCTTCTAGTACAGAAGGATGTGGGTGAGAAAAGGGCCAATTGGGTTACTGCCTTACAAGAATATGACATAGAAATCAAACCAGCAAACATTGTAAAAGGTCAAGGCTTTTGCAAAATACTGGCTGGAGCGTTGCGAATTTTTGAAAATCCATCTGCAGAGGTACAAATGTGCGAGGTAAGCCTAAACAATGTTGAGTCATTATACGCCGATATCAATTATTATCTTAAGAATGGATATGCTCCTTCACACCTCGACCATACTAAGAAAAGAGCTCTAAGGTTGAAAACCAAACAATATCAGCTCATAAATGATATTCTTTTTAGAATAAATTATGATTCTGTTCTCCTTAAATGTCTTGAGAAATCTGAAGCTGAAAAAGTTTTGCAGAAACTCCACGATGGGCCAGCAGGTGGACACTATGCTGGAGATGCTACTGCACATAAAATCTTGTGCGCAGGCTATTACTGGCCCACATTATTCAAAGACTAGCACAGTTATGTGAGGAAATGTCAAGTCTGCCAAACTACTGCTGGGGGACAAAAGAAGCCATCCTTGCCACTACAGCCAGTTAACATTGAGCAACCTTTCAATCAATGGGGATTGGACATAATAGGTGAGATCATTCCTCACTCTTCTAAGCAGCATAGATATATCCTTACAGCAACAGATTATTTTACTAAGTGGGTAGAAGCAGGTCCACTCAAGATGGCTAATGCTAAAAATATCATTGAGTTCATAGATCAATTTATAATCACCAGATTTGGATTGCCTTCCACTTTAATGTTTGATAATGCATCATAATTTTCTGGAAATGCAATGACTCAATTTGCACTTAGAAGAGGATTCAAACTTAAATATTCGGCCAATTACTACCCACAGGGAAATGGGTTAGCTGAGTCTACAAATAAAAACCTAATCAGGATTATCAAAAGAACAGTTGACCAAAATCATAAAAATTGGCATAAGTCTTTAATATATGCTTTATGGGCAGACCGAATAACGCAAAAAGCTTCCATCGGCACTTCTCCCTTTAATTTAGTTTATGGGAAAGAAGTGGTTCTTCCAACTCATTTAGCAATTCTCTCTTTGTCTTTAGTTCAATACATTGATGAAGTACCAACTTCCTCCTTACAGCTAAGACAAATGGAAATAATCAAATTAGAAGAACAATGAGAACAGGCTAAGAAAACCCATGCTCATCATCAAGCACTAGTAAAATCCTCTTTTGATTCAAACATAATGACTAGAAAAGATTTTTAGATGGGAGATTTAGTTTTACAATGGGACAAGGCTCATGAAGAGAAAGGGAAACATACAAAATTTCAAAGAATGTGGCTTGGTCTTTTTCAAATTGTAGAAGTCATAGGCCCATCAACATTTATGTTACAGGATTTAGCAGGTAAAAGAGACTCTTTGCCTGTTAATGGACAAATTCTCAAGAAATATTTTCCATAGAAGATTATTCTTCTATTTTGTAGAATAATTGTTTTTCTTTTCATAATAAAACCAGTTGTGAATGGTTGCATTAGACATTTACGAATAAGATACCAATTCTCTTTCAGATTTTGATTTTTCGCTTGTATAAATAGCAAATCTTTTGCAAAATTGATCTTTATTATTGAAAGATACAGTTAAAGACTCTAACCTAGATATGATACTAGCTTCAAATTCATAAAGTTTGATGAAAACAACCTTTAGTGAAGAAATTGTTTTATATCAGTGCAATGAAAGGTATCAATAACAAAATAAAGATTCTCTGTAGAACAGCTATTTCCAAAAACTCTACTATTGTCGTCCAGAGCTATCTTAAGGAAACAATGACTTCCTCCCTGCTAAGGAAATCACAACTTTCAGAGGAACAATCCAAGGATACACTTCATCTTGAAGAATGAGAGGTCTCATCACGAACCGGCTTATCATAATCACAGATATTATAACTTGCTGACTTTGCCAAATACTGTACACCACAACAGGGTAATGACTCAAGATTGTTGCAATCAAAAGGCAAGGGGTCTCATCACGAGACAGCTTGTTCAGTAAAGTTATAAATCAAGTGAATGATTGTGTCATAAATTGGCTATCAAACCAAGACATTGTTCTTTAAGAGTAAAAGAAAATTAAAGCAATAAGTGTGGATGTGTATTCTTCTTTGAGAGTTGTAGGTTGCTTTAAGTAGGATATAGGATCATTGCTGGGTAACAGGTAACCTTGTTGAGGCTATAAACGCCTACTGGCAGCAGAGACTCTACCTATGACAAATGAGCATATTTAAAACTGGTTTACAGAGAAGACTTTGTTTTATCTTTACAGACCAAGTAATGACTGATGTAAATACAAGGACTAGCTTGAGGGAGTAAATAATCAAAGTTGAAAATAGTTGAAACAAAATGTCATTGACAGGTTAGAGCATAATGTACTTTATCTTTCCATAATAAAGTTTAACTTTCTGAAAAATTTTCTGTTTTAGAAGTTTAGAAAATTCAATAGAAAAATAGAGATAACTAGTTCTTCCAAGTGAATCACCAATTGTTGTGGCCACCAACAACCCCCTCCTTATATAGTGTTATTGCTAATACTAAATAAGTGGGGACCCTTAGTCAAAAATTTAAAAAAATCAATTAGTGCTTATATTTCCTTTTGGATAAAACTTACCATCATGGACTTAGGAAAATACCTTTGAAAAATCTAAAAAGCTTAAGTTTCATGATAAAAGAAGTAAAGTCACTCCTTAAGAAATATCGCATCGCGCAAAGAATGATAGGATGCCTTCTTATGAGCTAAAATTTAAAAAAAATGTGAGATTGCGACGCGAAACTCCATCGCATCGCATGCATCAATGAGCACTCACGTTGGAAAACCTAAAAATCGCCGATATGCAATATCGCATATCGCATATCGCAAAAAACACATAAAATACGCATAACGATTAAACGATCTTGCGATATTGCGATCGTGCGATATTGCGATCTTGCGATGCAGCGATCCTGCGATCTTGCAATTAAGCTCAAATGATATTGTGATATTGCGATGCAAATCACAGAATCATTCCATCGCAGATTTTCCTGGCTCAATATTCAAGAAAAAAGCTTTTTCCATAAACCAAGAACTGATCACGCACTTTAATGTTAATTAATGAGTTATATGCCAGTTGTTAATAAAATATGGTTTTGTGTTTATCAAAGAGCCAGTTCACGTAAGGTGGCGTGTTTTTGCATATCTTTGGCATTTAAAGCTTTCCTGTCATTATTTTTATCATTACTTTCACCTCATTTGTAAACCGCAAGAACGAAGAACAAAAGGTTATACAAAGCAGTATGCAGGAAACTATGAGGAAGAAAGGCAGGACTCCAATTTCCATCTGGGAAGGCACACCTGATCTACTTAAAGAAGAGAATCCTAAGGTAATGGGATTTGCGGCTACTACAGGCCCATCAAGGTCATCTGAAACATCAGTTACAGAGTTAGCTCATTCATTCCTGCACTGGATAGCAGCAAGGCCCCAAATTCTCACATACACGGACAGCATTGATGACAAAGATGAATAGTTTAAGACTCAGGTCAAGAGCTTACGGAATCATTATCTTCACAAAGTTTGAGCTTTATATCTCCCAAAAGGCGCAAAAGGTGAAAAACGCATCAAGGAAGCCCAAATCAAGAAACAGAGGCAGTTTCCGATGCGCGATTAGCACCTAGCGCTAATCGCGCATCACTGAGAAAATTTCTCAAAAAGGAAATCTTCCAATTGCTCAGTTACCTGCAAACCCCAAAAAATTGCAAGAGGCGACACTAGAAACAGAAAGCTAAAGAAAAGGTGGAAGCAATTTCAGGGTTAATCAAGTTAAATTAGGAATAATACTGGGCATACATGGTAAAGTCACATTGTCAGCAGATGATTCCCAAATACGTCATCAATTCTACCGAAAAGATGGCGCCAGATCTTGCTAATTCCGTTCTCTCAGCACAATTATAAGCTTAAGTCGGTTAACCGACTCTTCTCAGGCAAATGCTGAATGCTTGTGATATTAAGGAGCAAATATAGAAATAGTTAGATGTTAGATTTAATTTTAGAAATAGTTTACTTTATTTTTGCTTAGAAAATGTACAGTCATTTAAACTGCATCCTGAATTTTTGTAATAAGTTATTTTTAGTTTTAGTTAGTAGTATTTAAATCCTTCTCATGCATTTAGAGAAGGGTCCAGAAATTTGTCAAAAACGTGTCCTCATAACATGCACTTTTGCACCCTCCAAGGAGGTTTTGATGAATGAATGGAACAGGGTTTGTTAATGTTTGAATTTAATATCTGCTACTGATGTTGCACTTCTGTACTCTTAGTGGATGTTAGATCAAGGAGAGATAAATCAATTGTCGCTTGAAGCTCATGAGTAGGACTAGTTATAAATGGTACTATTATCTCTTAACCATTTATGCTTATGTGTTAAAGTGATATTCAGTTTTAGTTGTTTATATATTAATGTGTGAATGCTTGAGTTATCATTTGGCACTTTTGTACGGTGATAGCTATTTATTTATGCTTAATGTATGAATAGCTCATTATGCGATATGTTTTTCACAACTGTTTCGTCTAGCTTTTTATACGAAGTGGTTCATCTTTATTGAATTCTTTTCTCATAATAGCTGAATGATCTTTATTACCAGTTGTTATTTGAAATCTTTTTAGATCGCATAATATAAGAATTACACCCCGGGTTAGTATAGACTTAGATGTTTTCTGCTAATTAGAATACAATAGCATAGAACTAGATTAAAGTTAGAATTAGAACATCTTAATTAGGAATCGTTAGATCAGAAACATCAAATTCTACACACACACACTCACAAATTGGGAAACTGATCCCATATCCCCAGTCGGACCCGCTATACCAAACGGATAAGGAGCTTCCAACCAAGGTCCGGACCGGGCGGGTATCCCCCTTGTTGTAGACCTGATTTTCGGGGCTTCAACAAAACCCTAGACCTACTAACTCTTTGCTGACCAAGAGATTAGAACAGAACTGTAAATGACCTTTAGAATGATTTGACAAACAGACCTAAACCAGCAAGATAAGGCATTAGGGGAAATTACTGACAAGGCCCTTCCATCAGATTATGGCATGCCCCTAGCGGAATGCAGCTGAGTGAATGGAGCGAGACGCCTAAAAATGAAATGCATAAAGAGTTTTGATCTCTGATGGAGGACTGACAAGACCGACTCTAACATTGGCTCCAATGAAGGATGGTAGCTCCAACTCCTTGGAGGTGCCAAGAACTGCAGATCTTTGGGTGAGCAGACAATGCCTTCATCCATTGGGCTATGGAGTCATTATTTCGACAAACCACACAAGGCTCTGACTCATTTATTGACTGAAACCTGACTCAGACCGACTTAATTATGGAACCAACATGACTGAAAAACTGACTCAATGCAAAAGGAAATGATTCATGACTGACTTAACTAAAACAAGAACTTACAAAACTTGTTTCAAAACAGCAGTCCATCAAGATTTGAGGGTTTCAAATCATGATGACAGCCACCTGCGTACTAATGCAATATGTACAATCATGTGTAATGTGTCTTCCAATGTAACCAATCAAGTAGATGCCTCCTTGATTGATTCTCCTGATCAGATCTTCTGGTCAACAACAGATACTGGTAACTGGGCATCCAA
>APFE031613863.1:123558-169678 GCA_000404065.3 Pinus taeda
CATCTACCATAAATTCACCCGGATCTTTTTCACTTACTTGAACAAAATTCTCATCTTGTTGTTCATGAGCTGACTGGACTACCTCTTTATGAAGGCTTTGTTCTGATGACATGAGAACATTTGGATTCAAAACTTTGTTTTCTTCATTCCAGGTGATTTTAACAACATAATTCTCTTTCATGGGACTTAGTACAAGGTTTTATTGGTCACCATAATCCGAATCTGGATCTAAAAGGGCTGACTTAACGTTATCGCATTCTGAAAGTAGAACTGGACTTCCCTGCATGCTGTCTTCTTCTATGGACAGATCCGAAACGACACTTTTTCTTTCACCACTTTCAGCCATATGGAAATCTTCAACCTGTTGATCTATAAAGTTGTTCACCAGACTGTCATCCTTTTCAAAAGAGGAAGAAGTTTCACCAACACTTTCTTGACCATGTGTGCACTACAAATCTGCTTTAGCTTGAGGTGGAACATGACCGTGCAAGAGTTTATCTATCTCATGGACAAAGGAGATAAGACCTTTTGTTTCCTTTTGCTCAAACAATGAGTGTCTTCAATATTTTCAAGTGAAGGAGTATATAAATTTTCCTCATACTGCTGATCCATTTCATGTAATTCATGTTGACTATCAAGAGGCAAAACTCCTTCATCGTCCAATGTACTAAAATCTTGATCATGCTACAAAATTTCCTGATCATCTTCATGCTGCTGAAATGGGTTTTCACACAGGGCTTCCATGATCTCTTCATCCATGAAATTATCATCCTCATAATATTTTTCAAGGCTCTCAATAAAACCATAAGCATGCTTGCAACAATCATGAACTAAATTTAATGATGGATAAGATTCTTTATATCTCTCAATGAACATGGCATGAAAATCCTTTAGACAGTAAATACAAGCAGGTGGCAAACTTTTATACCAAGATTGGGCTTCACCTTCTAAAGTGGCCAGGAATATCTTCATTAAGCAATCTTCAGGAAAATCAACCTTCAACTTGCGAATATGCATGTGAAATCAAACTAGATGTAAAGCAGCGTCCTTCTTACCATCATCTTTAAACGTAGGCAGATTCCTTGACCAATCTACCCTCGGAATTTTATTTGGAAATCCTAGAATGTGATCTCGGCTCATGGGAGCGTATCTTCTTGCAATCCGCTCCATTTTAAAAAATCTCAAAGCTACTAATCCCTCTGCAGTGGAGTCACCATGAAGGATTCATTGCTGGATTTCTTCAGTGAATGGAGTCGCCAGGTGAATGATTTCAGCCTTCTTATGTCTGATCATTGTTCACCATTAACAATCAGCTCTAAACTTAAGATATGTACTGGGGCAAAACAATCTTCAAGCAAACCATTTTCATCCCCAGTGGAGTCGCCACTATGTTAGCACCTAAATCTGCCTTAGGCTGAAGGAAGACAAAATTCAGGGTAACCACAAAACACGCTCAGTCTGGTAGCTAGCCCTACCAGAAATAGGAGAGGGCTCTCTCCGAGTCACGCTCAGTGAGTAAATAAACTATATGGTCTGAGATGACTTACAGTGAAATATTGATTTTAGGCTAGTAAATAAATATGGATACAAGAGGCAAATTTTGATAAATGATTGAGTTTCTAGGATGTATGGGACCACCGAACAGCATGAGCAGAGAATTTAACACAAAGGCACAGATTACTTCGTGAGGCAAGACAAGCGGAAAGTCTAGCAAGTAAATTTGAAATAATGTGAAATAGAAAGATTGTTTAGGAGGGTGAAAAGGGAATAAACACATGAATCCTTTTCAACAGAAGAAGAACACAGAACGTGAAACTTTCCCACAGGTAGAGTAATAAACATGAATTCTACCTTATCTTACTTAGAAAATTTCACTGGAAATGAATATGAATGAACTGTGAAACGTAACAAAATACATATGAAACATAAATGGAACACATTTGCTACACTCAAACCACATGAATCTCATGAACCAAAGCTGCTGCCTTTCATTAATTCTCTGTCAAAATATACAATGAAGAACTGAGTTTCTCTCCCACAGTCTCCCAGAAATTACAACCAACCCTTTGCAAATGGTTTGCATACAATAAATAGACTATCCCATTGGGAAATAGAATGACCCATAGTTGGGGAGTTTCTCAAATGATTACAAACTAGAAATGGAAAGCCAACCATTAGTGACAGGTGCAGCATTACAAAAATGACAAATTGCTTGAGTGACTGCTCGCCTTCCTTTACCACTTGGATAGAAGCCAACCTTTAGTGAAAATACTATTTAAACTTTGCCTTAGGTGCCAAAAAAAATGTAGTGTAAATGATCGGGCCCACTTGGAGAAAGTCACGAATCGAAATTTCACGGAACGGAAGTGATTTTGGCCTTTTGGTCTATATGCACCGTGCCCAAAACTATATGCGTCGCGCCACTTTGGAGGTGATTTTGTGGTACCTTCTGGAGTCAAAATTGTGCCCAAGTGTATTTTTTGGAAAGCCTTGCCTATCTACTTTCCAACCCAAGTGGAATTTCTAAATTTGGTGCTCATTTACCCCTCCAAAACTTCAATCTCCCAAAACTGCTTCCTGTGTGTCAAAATAGGGGCAGAGAGGTCATGTTTTGAGTGGTTTTGACCTCCTGGGGACTCAAAACTTGCCCAAACTTCTTTTCCATGCACCAGAAGTCATGATGTTTCATGATGAATCCAAAAATGCAAACCATTTGTGATTTGGAGCTCCCAATCCTAAGCGTCACGCCAGTGACGCGGCGCACAGGGAGAAAAAACCCTGTTTTGTGCCCAAAAGTTGTCAAATGACCAAAAATGCCCCAAAAATGCTCCAAATTTCTTGGACATGCACCAAAAATCATGATTTTTTATGTTGAATCCAAAAATGCAAATATTTCTTGATTTGGAGCTCCCAATCATAAGCGTCGCGCCAGGGCGCGACGCGTAGAGCCTGTGCGTAACGCTTTTTGCAGGAGACGTTTGGAGGCCTTCCCTGTGTCCAAATTGAGTGTAGGATAGCTCATTGGAAATTTATTTGAGTCTATTTTCGAAAAAAACTACAATGTTTCAATTTGGAGTTCATTTTACCTATCAAAAATCAAATCTCCCAAGACTAGTCAAAATGTGCCCAGTGAGACTGCCTCAAGGCAGAGTGCTGTTGCGGGCAACCTTTGAAGGTGTTTCCCAACTCCAAATTGAGCTCATGATAGCTCATTGGAAATATATTTGTGTCTAGTTATCATTTCACTCATCAAGCAAGTCATTTGGCTAACCAAGATAGGAGAAAACTTTATTTTCCCAAGGTCACTTTAGAGGTGCATCAATTCTCCCGAGGCACTTGTATTTTTGACATTTCTCTAAAACCATGACACCTGTGTAAAAAGGGAAGGAGGTTTTTCTTCCTTGGCCTATTTCAGATACAAACCTCTCTCAGTTTTCCAAAATTCATCTTTTCTTGCTCAGAAACAGCATTTGAGTGAATTTTTTAACCTTCCTCTAGCCTGCAAGTATCTTTGAAGCACTTTGAGAATGACAATTTGAAAACCCTAGACCTACTAACTCTTTGCTGACCAAGAGATTAGAACATAAATTTAAATGACCTTTAGAATGGTTTGACAAACAAACCTAAACCAGCAGGATAAGGCATGAGGGGAAATGACTGACAAAGCCCTTCCGTCAGATTATGGCATGCCCCTAGCGGAATGCAGCTGAGTGAATGGAGTGAGACACCTAAAAATGAAATGCATAAGGAGTTTTGATCTCTGACGGAGGACTGACAAGACCGACTCTAACATACTGCATGTTACCTGGTCAACAAGTCACCTTCATCAGTGTTGGAGGGTAAGACTCCATAAGAGGTATGGACTGGTAAGAAACCCTCTCTTTCACATCTGAGGGTATTTGGATGTGATGCATATGTACATGTTCCAAAGGAGAAACGAACCAAGTTGGATAGTAAATCTGAAAAGTGCATCTTTATTGGGTATAAGGATGGTTTAAAGGGTTATAAGCTTTGGAACCCAGTCACACGGAAGGTTGTGTACAGTCGAGATGTGGTGTTCAGAGAGGTGAAAGATGTTATCAAACATGAAGTACAACCAAAGGAACCTGTGAAGATAGAGTTTGAACTAAAGGAGGAAGAATCAGACTCTGTAGCAGAGGAGGAATCAGAAGATGAAGAGCCACAAACTCCCGTTGTGAGAAGATCAGTTTGAGAAAGAAGGCAGCCAGAAAGGTATAGTCCATCTGCTTTCTGTTCAAATTTTGCTTTTTCTGTTACTGATGATGATCCCAGAACTGTGAAGGAAGCAGTGGATTCAGAGGATGGAAAACTCTGGAAAGAGGCCATGGTTGATGAAATGGCATCTTTGCACAAAAATGAGGCTTGGGATCTGGTGGAGTTGCCAGCTGGAAGGAAACCCATTGGCAGCAAATGGGTGTTCAAGAAGAAGACAAATGCAGAAGGGAAGGTGGAGAAATACAAAGCTCGGTTGGTAGCAAAAGGTTATTCCCAGGTGCCGGGAATTGATTTTGGTGATATTTTTTCTCCTGTGCCAAGGTAACTTCTATTAGATTACTTTTATCTGTTGCTGCTGCTTTTGATTTTGAGGTAGAACAGATGGATGTGAAGACAACATTTCTTCATAGGGATTTGGAAGAGGAAATCTACATGAAGCAACCTGAAGGCTTTGCGGTGAAGGGTAAGAAAGAACTAGTATGCAAGTTAAAGAAGTCTCTGTATGGGTTAAAACAGTCACCAAGGATGTGGTATCAGAAATTGATACATTTATACGGGGACTTGGCTTCACCAGAAGCAAAGCAGATCACTGTGTGTATTTTAAATTAATTGGTGACCGTGTTATTTTATCTGGTCTTGTATGTGGATGATATGTTGCTGGTTGGAAATGACAAAGAAATTATCCAGGATTTGAAGACCCAATTGTCCTCCAAATTCGACATGAAATATCTTGGTGCTACAAACTATATTTTGGGCATGGAAATTAAAAGAGATCGGGCAAAGAGGAACCTCTGGTTAAACCAGAGGAAGTATCTCGAGACAATACTACAGAGGTCTAATATGCAGGATAGTAAACCAGTGAAGGTTCCTATTCCTGTAGGAGTGAGGTTATCTGTTGAACAGTGTCCCAAGACACAAGAATAGGAAGAGGACATGTCCTGTGTTACATATGCAAGTGCAGTCAGTAGCTTGATGTATGCAATGGTCTGTACTAGACCAGACATTGCACATGAAGTTGGAGTATTGAGCAAGTTTATGTCAAAACCAGGGAAGGAGAACTAGATAGCATTGAAGTGGGTTTTCAGGTATTTGCGTGGCACTAGTGATTATGGTTTGTGCTACCAAGGAAGATCAGGATTGGATAGAATGTTGGATATTTGTGGCTTTGTTGATGCAGACTGGGTTGGAGATCTAGATCAGAGAAGATCTACAAGTGGGTACGTGGTTAACGTATTTGGAGGTATAGTCAGTTGGATGAGTAAAAAGCAATCTGTAGTGGCACTATCAGCTAAAGAGGCAGAATACATGGCAGCCACTCATGCAAGCAAGGAAGCAGTTTGGTTGTAGAGATTATGTTCAAGTATGGGGTTAATATAGGGAGCTATAAGGATAGACTGTGACAGCCAAAGTGCAAATTTCTTGGCAAAGAACCCCGCATATCATTCAAAGACAAAACACATTGATGTTTAGTATCACTTTGTGAGGGATATGATAGAAGACAAAAAGGTGTTGCTGGTAAAGGTGGACACTTTGAAGAATACTGCAGATGCATTGACAAAATCTGTGAACTCTGAGAAGTTCTCTTGGTGTAGAGAGACAATGGGCATTTCAGGGCTGGAAAAATGACCAAGCTCTCTTGTGGCCCCCTGTGGAAAGAAAACAACAGGTGGGAGAATGTTGGGTTGTGTTACATTCTTTCCACAACTAGCCCACGTAGTTAACTAGGGGGTTGGAGGGGGGGCGGAGCCCCCCTTCGTTGCGCCAATTCTGTAGTGGGGGGGTCATAGGGGGTTTGAGGCATACCTGAAACCCCACTTTATGGGGTCCAGGGCAGCGCCCCGGAAAATTTTGGTTTTGGACCCTATGTTAGGATGGGTGGACCCACCTATGGTTTTATGCATGATTTTCGCACATGTTTTTGGATGGTTTTCGGTCCATGGTATTGGACGCAATGGTTTTCAGTCCATGGTATTGGACACGATGGTTTTTTGTCCATGGTATTGGATGCTTCGGCATGTATAAATATGTATTATAACATTGAATGGAACATAATGAAAAATCAAGCTGGTAGTCCCGGTTTTGGGATCCAGGGGAAACTCTCTGTGGATATGTGTTTTATGTGTTATGCTCTCACATTGTTTATTTTCTGTGTTTTAGAATTCGTATGCAGGTAATTTCTGTATGGGGTTAAAACCTACATTCCAGCCTTTAGTACCTCCGCGAAAGGGCACGATCGACCTTCGCAGCCCTAACCTAATGCTCAGGTATTTCCGTGCTGCTAGAGCAACGATCCATGTAGATTCCCTAATTACTCTCAATGACTTTCTTAACTTATCAAATACTTAAACTTAACACCGTGTAAACATATATTCGTAATTGCGTTCAATTATTCAATGTAATTGCAATCATTTGCACATCATATAAGCATAATAAATGGAATTCGTACATAAAATATCTAAACGTATCAATAGAACAAAGACACAGAAATTGCAGAATATCTCTCTTTATTAAAATCTTCCAAGTGTTTACAAACTTTGTCCGCCCTGTGCACACAGCTACAGGGGTCTGTGCACTCAGTTGCGGACTTCTACCCTAGGCCTCTTTGCACTCAGCTACAAAGCCTCTACCTACGCTACAACCCAAGACTTAGACTTCTTGCTTCCAAGCTATGACTCTCGTACATGTTGACTCTCATTCTATGTCCGTCTAACTACTTAGAGCTTAGCTCTTTTTATACAATCCCATGGTTCGCGGACCATGGGTAGATCTCTTACAGCCGACTTTACTTTACAAACTTAAGGGCGAACTACCATTTATGACACATAACATCTTCGTGCTCCACAACCACAAAATGCAGAGTCTTTACAATTATATTACAAAATTTTACTCGGACATGGGCTTTTAGCCCCAAAAACTTCCCTTGGGGGATCCCGTTCCCAACACAGTTGTAGCTGGAACACAAGGTGTTGGAGCACCTTCATGTTGGATCCTATAAACTAGGGCGTTGGAGCATCCTCCTAGTTACAGTTGGTAAATAGGGTGTTGGAACGCCCTACAGTTTGGAGCCTATGAACCGAGGGGTTGAATCCTCTTTCAGTTGGAGCTGAAAACTTGATGTAGTTATTTTTTAGGACAAATATTAAGAAGTGTTTGGTTGTTTTTGACGTAGATGGGGTTTTCCACCTAAAAATATTTTTTTCCATTGCATTTATTTTTCTTCATTGTTGAATGGTGTTTATGAATGTTTATGATTATCTGATTTTACTAATAATTAAATCTCTATAAAGTTAAAAATATACTAATTGATAAGAAATATTGATTCACCCCCCTCTCAGTTTTTCAATAAATATTTCAGTTTGAGAGTATCCTTGTATTAGGTGTACAACTATGAATACCTCCATAGTTAAGAGGGAGTGTTTGGTGTACAATTATGAATACCTCCCTAGTTAAGAGGGAGTGTTTGGTGTACAATTATGAATACCTCCCTAGTTAAGAGGGAGTTTTTGAGAATGTAACTAGTTTAGGTCTTCTTAATTTGTAACATTATGTATTTTATGTAAAAATCAAAAGAAAAGAAAAACAAAAATTATTATTATTTTTCTAGATAAGCATGTTCTTCATGCTTTTAGGTTTTTTAGTCAAGGAGTCAAAGTCATTTTTGGACCTATTGTAAAGGAAAAGGAAAAGGAATTTTTAAATATGTAAATTTGGGTCATGAAACCCCTCTAGCTTCCAAGTCATCCTACATGTCAATTCGTCCCTACCCCAATGGACATGTCTATTTGCACCCCCTCTGGACAGTATAAATATAGGGAAGATGGAGCTCATTTGGACACACACACTTGAATATTTGTGATCTAAAATATCACAAAGAGGACAGAAAAGTGGAGGGTCAAAGTATAAAATAAAGGATATCTTCTTGATCTATAATTTGTGGAAGATTTTCCTTGGTACATCTCTTATTACTAGTCTCTTCCAAATGGATCTGCTAGAAGGAAGGAAGGTCTGACTTGTCATCTAGAGGGTGAATTTTTTTGTGGTCATGCATTTTGGATATCTCACTTGATATGATTCTATAAGAAGATATCTTCTAGGTTTTCCCCTTGGAGTGGTTTTTCCATGAATTGGAGCCTATATCTTATGTTCTTTGTTTTCTTGTGATTTTCACGTCTACATTTTGATCATTTTTTGATGGAGAAGAACATAATTATATTAATAAGAAGCCAACTAATTTCACAAGCAATTATCAAAATAAGGAAAATCTAATCAAATTGTGAAGCCTCCCAATTTTCCAACATAAACCACCTGGTGTAAATGCAGAAAGAAAACAACTCTATCTCCCTTAAGGTGAAACATTTAATCATTGAAGTTCCAAAATTGTTAGATGAAAGTATTCATATGAATGTAAATTCTATTATAAGATTATTAAATCCTTGTTTTGTAATTTTTTATTTTGTAAAGCTAATAATATATATATATATATATATATATATATTATATTATATATATATATAGTAAAGCTAATATATATATATATATATATATAATATAATATATTATATATATATATATATATAATATATATAATTAATTAATTATAACAAATAAATCTTAAATATAATTAAACAAAAAGAAGGAAGGAAACATCTTAGAAATAAACAAAAGTTAATTTATAATAAAAATTGCATAGATACATTTAAAAAGTGTAGAACATACATTTATAATTTTATTATACTCTAAAGCATACACATTTGATATTTTTATATATATTTATATTTGTGAACACAACAATTAATAATTTGCAAGAAAATAAAGCAATATATGTATACAAATGATAAAGTCCAAATGTGAATGAAATAAAAATAAACAAAACCAAATGTCATAGAAAAATGAGACGGGTTTTGGACTAGCAAAGAGCACTTTTATTTGCTTCAAGAACTATGATACACTGACTACAAATTGATGGTAAATTTTGAAACCAATAAAAACAATGAGATCAAAAGGTGGTAGTGAGAAGAAGGTGAATCAGAGTCGAATTTAAATGAATCCTTGGTTGGGAAAGATATTTCTCTCATGCAAATCCATCACATGATCAGTATCAATGAGATAATAAAAACTAGTGGAAAATATGTAAAAAAAAATGAAATCAATACCTTCATTTGATCATTGGTTCATATAACTCTTCCTTTCACTTCCTTAGATGTACATAAGAGGGAAATCTATAATCAACCAGTATCATCAAATGTTGCATAAATCATGCAAGATAACTAATTAAGAAAGCAATAAAAGGAAGCCTCTCTATCTAGTAAAACCCTCACTCTATATTCCAGCAACACTTTGGTGCAAAATTTGAACTAGATGGTTGCCTTTTGTTATAGAGTTTGCTGATGTGGATCATCCTGGATGGTTGAATGGATGTTTCCTCAAACTTTTCTCTTATCAAAATCAATTTCCTTTTCCTTTTGATGACTTTTAAAAAAAGGTGGGGGGGTGTGTGAATAAAGGTGGGACCAAGGGTGATACATTATTATTTAGAGCCTTTCAAGAGAAAAATGACATGGAGGGAATGAAGGATGGAACAACCATAAGACAAGAAACATATCAACCACAATGCCAACTTTGCCAACATCAATGAAAACTTTTCCAAGTGCATTTTTAAAATTGTTGAGTGCCCTTTATGAACCTGAATTAAACATAGGAGATATTTTAATATTCCCATGACTCATTGTGACATTTGAGAAAAAAAATGGAGTTTTGAATCTAAATGTTTGGGGTGAGATTTTTTTAATCAAGCAAGGACAAACAATGTCTTTATTATCAACAACTGCCAACCAAGAGAGTGTGTTTATTATAGCAATGTGCAAGCAAAAATTTTGAGTGAAGAAACTTTGTAGAGTCAGGAATGTATAAAGAGTGAAGCAAGTTTGTCAAAAATACCAAAACTATCACAAATAAGATTAGAAGAGTATCAATGCGGAAGAACACAAGTCTTAAAGAGTTTGCATATGGGTAAGCTAGTACACTCATAAACAAAAGGGAGAGAAGGAGAAAGCAAAGAAAACCACATGTGTGACAAAGTTTGCTTTCAAGCAAGAGCCTCTACAGAAGTGATTCAAATTCATATCAAGAGAGACCCAATGAGGATATTTGTGGGAGGTGTCTTGAAGCAAGTTGGTCAAAAATACCAAAACTATCACAAATAAGATCAAAAGAGTATCAATGTGGAAGAAGACAAGTCTTAAAGAGTTTGCATATGGGTAAGCTAGTACACTCATAAACAAAAGGGAGAGAAGGAGAAACCAAAGAAAACCACATGTGTGACAAATTTTTATTTCAAGCAAGATCCTCTATAGAAGTCATTCAAAGTCAAATCAGGAGAGACCCAGTGCAGATGTGTGTGGGAGGTATCTTGTGTTTTCCTTCTTTCATGATACCTTGTGTTTTCCTTCTTTCCTATATTTATCAGATCATTGGGATGTTAGTGATAATAAATGCATGAACATGTTCTCCTTCTTACCATTGATTCATTCAAGCTCGAGGTACATTCAACTTCTCCACTTTGGCTAATGAAGATGAACATGACAAAAAGCGAGATAGAAAAAGGAAGATAATAACAAATAAAAGTATAAAAGGAGAAGATGAAAAAAATTAAATTGATAAAGCATTTAGCATAAATATAAAATCATTTAAACTAAAGAAGAGCTCAAAAATAGAAAGAAAATGGAAAAAAAATGAAAAGAATATTTTTTTCATTTTAAAATGTTATATTTTTATGTATATCGAATTTTTATTTATATACATAATTAGAACTTACTAAATGTAATTATCCCTATACTGGTTGAAACTTAGCATAAAAGAATGCATCTTGGGCCTTACATGTAAAATTCATGGTTTGGCAGGCGTTAATCAATTGAGGATGAATGTACTACCAACCAGTAATTGCATGTCATTGTGCATCACCTATAAAACAACAAGCATCACCTGCCAACCGACAAGTGTAGGCTTGTATACCACATTTGAAACATAAAAAGATGCATGCATGTCAAAATCAAGACTTGCATGAAAAAATTTATCTATGTTATTTTGAACATTCTTCTCATCATGAACGAAGGAATTCATGCATGGATCAAATAGTTTAAATTCAAACTTTTCAAGTTCAACTATCTAAACTGACAAAACATCTCCAAGATGAAATGTAAAAACCTCCTTATTAAGATCATAAAAGCATGATTCAACATGCATATCAAAGATGAAATTTCATAAACATGTCTCAACCTTTATCACAAATGACATCATTCATAGGGTGAAGAAGGTCAAGATTAGTTTGAGGATGACTGTCACATGTATAAATTTCATCATTTTTTTGGAGGAGAAAATCATCAAATAGAAAGGTCTGAAATAAGACTTATTGATCAAGTAAGAAAGGATTATAAATGACCTATTTGCATGAATTATGAGACGCAGTTTCATTGTTAGCAACTTCCCATTCATTCGATGTAAATGAATTATTTTTCTCGCTCCTTTCTATATTGACTCCTGGCCTCTAAAATATCTAACATGTTAAAAGGTCATCATGGGGATATTCGCAAAAGCTACACAAAAGTTTAGAATGTAGGAAAATTATCAATATTTTTTTGAAAAATGGTTTATCCAACAACATAAGGATACCAGTCCTTTTCTTCTTTGAAAAGTGTAAGAAAAAATAAACGAGAAGAAATATGAATATCTTGAACTCTTGCAGATTGACAAAAATCAAGAAATTTGAGAACATGATCTTACTAAGATTCTAAAGAATGGCCTACAAAGGTAGGACAATTATGCCAAGAAAGTTATTAATCAAGTCTTGAAAAAAATTATGCCTGTTGCAATTATAATCAAACAAAATGAAAATTTATAAGGGGACAGAAAAAATAAAAAATCGCACTATACACACATACCACTAAGGGTCACATTGCATCCCCTAGTATGGTCACCAAATGATGTTGATATTTAAAAATGTATTGCTCTAACATAAACAACTTGAATTCTTGGTAGGCTGAACCAAGAACAGTGGGATTGAACCCTAGAATTAATACTCTTATTATCAAAGAATAAAAGAAGAAAATAAAACAACTAAATAACCTAGTGTAAATGCAGAAAGAAAACAACTCTATCTCTCTTGAGGTGAAATATTTAATCATTGAAATTCCAAAATTGATAAATGAAAATATTAACATAAATGTTAATACTATTCTAACATCATTAAATCATTGTTTTGTATTTTCTTTATATTTGTAAAACTAAAATAAAATAAAATAAAATAAATAGAACCTAAAACAAAGATACAAAAATATAAGATTAAATTATAAGGAATAATAATTAAAAGAAAAAAACATCATAAAAATAAATCAAAGTTAGAAATAATCTAAATAATAGTTAAAATGAAAAAAAAAAAAGCCCCAAGGGTTAGCTCTACCGGTCAAATCAGTGCCTTGTCGTTCGGGAGGTCACGAGGTCAATTCTCCCCAAAGCCCTTGGGGTCAGGTCTACAATGGCCGAGGGGCTTGATCCCCTTCGAGGTCGATCAACCCAGTTCTTACCATGGATGTAACGGCCACCCAGTGACCAAGGGTTTCCGTGAACCACACAGAAAATCCCCAAGGGTTAGCTCAACTGGTCAAATCAGTGCCTGATTGTTCGGGGGGTCAATTCTCCCTGAAGCCTTTGCGGTCAGGTCTGTAATGGCTGAGGGGCTTGATCCCCTTTGGGGTCGATCGGCCCAATTCTTACCATGGACGTAACAGCCACCCAATGACCAAGGGTGTCCGTGAACCACACAAGAAAAAAAAAATCATGAAAAAGCAAATAGGATATATATATATATATACATCTATTAATAATATATTATTTTATATAATATATATATACATCCTATTTGCAAGGATTAAATACAAGTTATTTTTTGTTTATTTAATGTGCTATATCATTTTTTTGTCCTTTAATATTTAAAAATAATAATTATTAATATATTACTAAAATAAATAAATAATTGAAACATTATTTATCAATAAAATATATGAAGGAATCAAAGGTTAATTTATAATTTTCCTTTCACTTCTTTGGATGCACTTAAGAGGACAACCTGTAATCATAAAACATCATCAAATGCTACAAAAATCATGCAAGAGAACTAATTAAGAAAGTCTCTCTATCTGGGAAAACCCTCGCTCAATATTTCAGCAGCGCTTTGGTGCAAAAATTGGGAATCCCTTTGAAGTGGATGGTTTCCTAGATTTTGTTGATTTTGATTGAGGATGTGGATCATCTTGAATGGTTGAATGGATATTTCCTCCAACATTTCTCTTATAAAAAGCAATTTCCTTTACTTCTAAGGGTGGAAAATGTTTTCCAAAAGATAGAGGAGGTAAATAATATAGTCATGCCATACAACACTTTTTCTATATTTTTTTTCTTTGTGATAACATACAATGACATTAGAAAAATCATGATAATAATGGTGGGACCAAAGGGTGACACTTTATTATTTAGTGCTTTTTAGAAAAAAATTGACATGGAGGGAATAAAGGATAGAACAACCATAAGATGAGAACCATATTAACCACAATTCCAACTCTGCCAACATCACCACAAACTTTTCCAAGTACATTTTTAACATCGTTGAGTGTCCTTTTTCAACCTGAATTAAACATAGGAAATCTTTTAATATGTCCATGACTCATTATGACATTTGAGTGAAAATGGAATGTTGAATATGAATGATTGAAGCAATAGCTTTTAATCAAGCAAAGAAAAACAATGTTGTCAAAAAAAATTATCAACATAGACCTCTTCCTCTATATCCCCATTAAAGAAAGTTGTTTTCACATATGTTTGATGTAGCTCTAGATCAAAATGAGCTACTAATGCCATGAATATACAAAGTGAGTCCTCTGTAGAAACGGGAGAAAAAGTCTCATGGTAATCAAAACCTTTTTTCTGAGTGAATCCTTTGGCCACAAGTTTGGATTTATATCGTTGATGGGTTCCCTAGTTGGTAGCATTTCATTCACCACACAATCATTTTTACCTAAACATTTTACCATATTTTTGCCTAAACCATGTCTAATTTTTATGTCTAATTTTTCTATTTAATGTTACAGATATATGTGTCTATTTGTTTCAGTACCTTGTTTCTTTTGTTTGAAATTAAACAACTAGAAAGTTGATTGGAAGAAATACATAGGTATGTTTGGTTAAATGGAATATCAATTGGTGTGTGTGTGTATCGTGTGTGGTTTGTAATGAATAATCTGGGCTACTAATTGAATTTTGAGCGCTTATCTACATAATATTTTATGGCTTTGAATGCCTTGGTTATATGTTAACAGAGTAATTTTATGTCCTTGTGACATGCTGCCATTTTTGTTGAAGATAATGGAGAATATCCTAGAACAGGTAGAGTTGATTCACGTAGGCTCAAGATAGGAATTAGTTTCTATTTCTTAGGATGCTATTCTAAATTCCCTAAAAGCATGTATTCTATTTAATTTGTAATGTTGATGAACAATGTAGAGCATTCTGTAGAGCCAGACTCTCCTGGTTCAGACTCTCCTTCGTAGAGCTGACCAATGGGTTTTATTTCTTAATACAAACATTGCCATTTTTATCATGGTATCAAAGCATCAGGACTGACGAACTTGTACGCTAGTTGGTGGGTGGTTCTTTGAACCGAAATCGTCACAGGTTTTGAGTGAACAGCCACGACGATCACTATTAAATCGTCACAGGTTTTGAGTGTATAGTTGCGACGATCACTCTCTGAAATTTTTCATTTTTCAATCGTTGCACTTTTCAGGTGTACAGCTACGACGGTCACTGAAAATTGATGAAAAACTGCGACGGTCTCTGAAATTGGGTGTATTTCAGCAACTAGTCTCGGATATTTGGCAAATATCAGCAACAGTTGCGACTAGTCTCAGAAAATTTGTGTTTATCAGCGACTAGTATCAGATATTGGGCAAATATCAGCAACGATCATGTAAATCAAAGAAATTGCAAAGGGAGCCAAGAACAAGGTTGTAGCTGTCAATGAAGTTGAGTGGGGAAGCCAAGAACAACGCTATAGCTGACAATAGGAGGTTGTCTGGAGGCTGAGAAGGAAGCCATGGTGATCTGCGCGTGTGCTGTGAGATCGAACAACAGTGATTTGTCTCTGTCACAGATCTGGGGTAAATTTAACATATTTTACCTGTCGAACTTTTTTTTTTTAAATTGCCAAGATGAATAACAACATATTTGAAGCATGCATGAACAAGCATAACAAGCTCGATGGTTCCAATTATGCAAATTGGAAGTTTAAGATGCAAACTCTGCTAGAAGTGCAGAGTGCTTAGATGATTATGAATGGGAATGCGCTGAAGCCCGCGGCTAGATCAGCATCGATCCCAGATTGGGAGAAACGAGAAAGCAGAGCAAGGACATGTTAAATATGTCAGTGAAAGACTACATTATACTGCACATCAGAGAAGGTAAGTCAGCTAACGCGATCTAGGGAATTATGAAGGAATTGTAGGAGATCAAAAATTCAAGTCGTCTTTTGTTCCTCAAGAGTAAGATTTTGTCCATGAAGATGGAGGAGAATGAAACGATTGCTTCATTCGTAGCAAGGATCAAGGATCTAAAAACCAAATTATCAGATATTGTCATACAATGGACGATACAGATCTTGTGACCATTAAAATGAATGGTTTCACTGATGATTATCAGATGTTCATCATTGGGATCAATTCCAGAGAAAAAATCTCGCACTTTGAAGAGTTGACAGGTATACTGATGCAGAAAGAAGAGAGGAGATCAACTCTAAAGCCCCAAAGTGTTGATCTTGCATTGGTGGTGAGGAAGAACTTCTACAAAGGGAAAGGAGGTCCACAACAGCAAAACAGAGCAAGTTCACATAAACGGCCAAATTTGACTGAATGTATGCATCCGAATAAAAACTACTCTGAAACAAAATGTTTTTATTGCGGAAAATTGGGTCATATTGCCAGGGAATGTAGGAAAAAGAAGTATCATGAAGAACAGCAAAAGTCAAAGAGACATGCAGGTCATCTTGCAAATAGTGATCAAGTGCAAAATTTGAGATTGTTCATGGCAGATCGTGATGAAAATGTTCATGCAGACATTTGGTATGTAGATTCGGGAGCGTCAACACACATGACAGGGAACAAGCACTGGCTGGAGGATTTTAAAGAGATCAACAAAGGCGCACAGATTTACCTAGGAGATGATAGAAGACATCAAATCAAAGGATGTGGGAAAGTTTCTATTATTCTACCTAATGGTAATATCAAACAAATTTATAATGTAATGTATGTGCCTAGCATAACTAAGAACTTGATTTCTGTATCTATGATTACAGATCAAGATTTGAAAGTTGAATTCTTTAAATCTAACTGTTACATTAAGGATTTACTAGATGGAATGAAGACAATTGCTACAGGAATCTGAACAGGAGGACTGTACAAGTTGGATGTGAGACCTGCACCAGTTTGAGCATTGATAGCAGCGAGCCTGACTATAGAAGAGCTTTGGCACTAGAGATTCGACCACATCAATTACAATGATTTGTTGTTACTACAGAGGAAAGAAATGGTAAGAGATCTTCCTATGCTAAAGCAAGTACATAATGATTGTGATGCTTGTACTTTAGGGAAAATGCATAGAGAAGAATTCCCTATTAGAGTAGAAAAGAAATAGAGGGATATACTAGAGTTAGTGCACACAGACCTTTGTGGTCCCATGCAAACAAAATTATTAGGAGGTGCAATGTATTTCCTACTATTTATTGATGACTGTACGAAGTTTTCTTGGGTGTATTTCTTAAGTAAGAAGAGTCATACATTTGAATACTTTAAGCAGTTTAAAAATATGATTGAAAGACAAACAGGGAAACAAATAAAAATTCTTTGTTTTGATCAAGGGGGAGAATATAGGAAAGATGAGCTGATAAGATATTGTAAAGATCATGGAATCTTGCAGCAGTTTACAGTACTCCATACTCCACAGCAGAGTGGAGTAACAGAAAGGAAGAATAGAACTCTAGTGGAATGTGTGAGAAGTATGTTGAAAGGTAAGAATATTTCAAATGGTTTTTGGGCTGAAGTAGTGAGTACTACGGTTTATTTAAAAAATAGGAGTCCTACAAGAATTCTTGAGTTTAAAACTCCTTTTGAAGATTTGTATGGATATAAGCCTATAGGAAAACACTTAAGAATATTTGGATGTAAATCATTTGCCCACATACCAAAGGAAGATAGAAGAAAATTAGAATCAAAAGCCATCAGATGCACTTTTATAGGGTATTGTTCGTCATATAAAGCATACAGATTATTTAATCCCTCTACTCACAAGATCTTTGTTAGTAGAGATGTTAAATTCCATGAGCAGGATGGTGAAGAAATTAATGAGCACTATGATGGATGGGACATTCCATACTTTGAGGAAGAAGAAGCAGAGAACAATCAAGGTCAGCAACAAACAAAGGCAGAGGATGAACAGCAACAGCAGCAGCAACTACAATAGCAGCAACAACAACAGCGACAACAGCAGCAGCAGGAAGAAATAAGGTTTGAAACCACTACCCCACCACTCAGGGGATCAGGTAGAAAAGCTCAAATTCCTGCAAGATATAGGGAAAATGCATTTATAACTAGTATGATGAATGTTGTTGAACCATATAGTTATAAAGAAGCAAATGAAAGTAATGAATGGAAAATAACCATGGAACAGGAATACAATTCAATAATCAGAAACAACACTTGGGAATTGGTAGAACTTCCTAGAGGAAAACAGGTCATAGGTTGCAAATGGTTATATAAACTAAAAATCAATGCAAATGGAACTATAGAAAAATTGAAAGCTAGGTTGGTTGCAAAGGGGTATACACAAAAAGAAGGGATAGACAATTTAGAAACCTTCGCCCCTGTAGCTAAATTGAACACCATCAAAATGTTAATTGCCTTAGCTACTAAGAAACAATGGATGATGCACCAATTAGATGTAAAGTCTGCATTTCTGAATGGAGAACTGAAAGAAGAGGTTTATTTAGAGCAACTGGAATGGTTTGTCCAAAAGGGAAAAGAACATCTAGTCTGGAGGTTGAAGAAAGCACTCTATGGACTAAAACAACCTCTCAGGTCATGGTATGAGAAAATTGATTCATTGTTTCTACATGCTGGCTATGATAGAAGTAAGAATGACCGAAATCTTTACACCATGAAAGATGAACAAGGGTGCATAGTGTTGATTTCATTATATGTATATGATTTGATAATTACAGGTGATGCTATATATCTAATTGATGAAATCAAGCAGTAGATGTCACAAATGTTTGAGATGAAGCATCTTGGTGAACTCATATACTGTTTAGGTCTCGAGATCTGGAGAGATTCAAGTCAAACATTTTTGTCTCAAGCAAAGTATCTCAAAGGCCTATTAGAGAAGTTTAGAATGGATCAGTGCAAGTCTGCACCAGTACCATTGCAGCAGAACATCAAATTGCAGTGTGAGGATGGCTCAAAAGTGGCAAATGCAACACTTTACAAATAGCTGGTTGGGAGTCTGATCTAACTAACCACCACTAGACCTGATTTGGCTTATGCAGTTAGCGTGTTAAGCCAATTTATGTATAAGCCACTTGAAAGCCATTGGAATGCAGCAAAGAATGTTTTGAGGTATCTACAAGGTACTGTAGATTATGGAATTATTTACACTAACTCTTTTGATGTTAGATTGGCAGGATTTGCAGATTCAGATTGGGCAGGAAATGTAGATGATCGCAAATCTATAACAGGTTATGCATTCAGTCTTGGATCCGAGGTGATCACTTGGAGCAACAAGAAACAGAACATAGTCTCCTTGTCCTTAGCAGAAGTAGAGCATCAAGCCATGTGTGTAGCAACGTGCGAGGCGGTTTGGTTGCGGAGACTTCTCCAGGATGTTGGGGAAGAACATACAGTCGCAACAATAATCAAATGCGACAATCAAAGTTCAATCAAGCTGGCCAACAATCCAATGTTTCACAAAAACACGAAACATATTGATACTCAATTCCATTTTGTAAGGGAGAAAGTACAATCTAAAGAAATTCATCTGGAATATTGTAATACATGTGATAATGTTGCGGACATTTTCACTAAGCCCCTTGGAAAAGTAAAATTTCAAATGTTTAGGGAGATGTTAGGCATATATGTGAACCCATTCTCCATTAAGGGGGAGTGTTGAAGATAATGGAGAATATCCTAGAATAGTTAGAGTTGGTTAACGTGTCCTCAAGATAGGAATTAGTTTCTATTTCTTAGGATGTTGTTCTAACTTCCCTAAAAGCATGTATTCTATTTAATGTGTAATGTTGATTAACAATGTAGAGCGTTCTGCAGAGCCAGACTCTCCTGGTTCAGACTCTCTTTCGTAGATCTGACCAGTGGGTTTTATTTCTTAATACAAACATTGCCATTTTTATCAATTTTGACCCAGTCTATAGGTCGTCCATGGATACAGTCATATGTCAAGTGGACGCATTCATGGATACAGTCATGGACGCATTTATGGATATTGCCATATGTCAAGAGGACATGAATGATAATGCCAAAAGGTAGGGGCACAAATTGAAATGGATGGAGACAAGATGTTTTTTATCGTTGGGGATCGTGGTATGTTGGCTCAACCATTTGAGTGCATGAAGAATCCCAGTGCATAATTGATTACATTTTTAAAATTTTGTTTCTCAAAAATAAACAAGGTATCTCTAAGATTCCAATTAGTAGCAAATATTTTGGGTTGTTATGACCACAGTACTAAATGTAGTAATAGTAAGATGCTGACTCCTAAAAGCTCATAGGATCATAGGGAAAGTTTGATCAAGATTGATATGCTTGGTTTTGAAGGCTTGTAGGACTGCTAAATGAATTATATCTATTAGAAGGAGGAATAGAAAACTTGTTTAATCCATGTCCAAATTTAATATCTGGTTGTAACCAAATTATATTATCAATTTTCAATCAGTTCGCACAGTGAACTGAACCACTGGTGTGTCCAAATTGAGACTTTGTAAACTTTTATATAAGGGTGAGCAACTCAAAGCACAAAAAACATTTTCATTTTAATTCATGTTCTTATATACTATCGAATTGTTGTTGGTGTGATTAGTGGGAGTTACAATTGTCATTTGTGCTTTGGTATGCGTTTATAGGCTCGTATATACATTTATGTGTTGAATAGTTAAAATTTTACAGGCACAGATCAACCCTTGATTTGGTTCCACTCAAGGCACGATCTATTGCCAAAGTTTATTTTTTTTTATTCATATTCGAATTGCATGGTTTATTTGGTTTTGTTTGCATGTGAGTTGAATAGCATAGCTTTTTTTTTTTTTTTCAATAGGATTGTTTATAATAAGCAAGTTGCTTTTGAGTTATATATATATATATATATATATATATATAGTAATATAGATAGATATAGATATAGATATAGATATAGATATAGAATATATAGTATATATATATATATATATATATATATAGATATATATATATAACAGTTACATATATATATATATATATATATAAATCCAAAAGCAACATGCTATTAATAAACATCCTATTTGCAAAAAAAAAAAAGCTATGCTAATCAAACTCACATATATACATTATAATTATATACTAATATATATAAATACTATATATTAATATATATATATATTATATATATATATATAGTATATATTACTATAGTGATATATTTTTGTGGGTAGAAATAATTGATGTTTAGTTTTATTTTTTAAATATGTAAGTTTTTTAGAAAATGGTTTTCTCGTAATTAATTTAAAAATATATGGCCACTAATCTCATTAAACAGGTTATAAATAATTAATTTCTACATAATTAAAAATTAAAATTAAAATTAAAATACTATTTTTATAATTCTCAGCAACATTGATCTTACCTATTAAGATCTTAGGTAATTGAAGGGTTACTTAGCTAAATCAAGTTAATAGTTATGAAACCAGATTCGTTATATTTTCCTCAAGTGTTTGAATCCTACGAATCGGACACCATTTACAAGAATTCGAATCCTAAATTCGGGACACGATGTGTCCTAATGGGACACGCTCGAATCTAGGTCATGTCCCATTAGGACACAACGTGTCCCGAAAACCAGATTCGAATCCAGTGAAAATGAAACCCGTGGGCTTTAAAAACAATGCATTCCTATTTTTATTTACCATTTTCTGTCATTCCTTTTGCAAATAGTGAGTTGTGGGTTTGCTATTAGAAGTTTGGAGCAAGGAGCCAAGGGTTTGGAGTGCTGGGAAAGGAGATTCAAGCACCAGGTAAGTGCATTTCATCTCTATTTTTTTGCATTTGTATTACAGCAGTTTGTATATGCATTTCTTTTACAAATTTGTGCATGTCTTGTTTTTTTTTTTAACAATATTCATAGCTCAATCAAGGGCAGCAGGTAGGGGGCAAAGGAAGGGGAAGAATTTCCCCATTGGAGATGCCCCTCCTCCCTCACTATCATCAAAGTCTGCTGCAAGTAATGTTGAGGGAAGACTTCCTCCTAAAGACAACATTTAGAAATATCCCTTGTGGAAATATGTCACAAGAGAGGATGGGCCAAGCACCAAGGGGAAGGGAAGAGGCAATGTGCATTGGAGATGTAACTTTTGCCACAATACTTTCACAAGCACATATTTTCATGTGAAAGGCCATTTGTTGGCTTTACTAGGTTGTGGAGTTGGAGCTTGTAAATTTGTTCCTTTACAAAAGAGGAAAGAAATGGAAAAGGAGTTCATTGTTGGTATGGCAAATGTGGCTGCAAAATCAAGAAAAACCAAGAAGGATGACCCCCTTCCATTTTTGAGGAAAGGCACCACCAAATTTCCATTTGAGGGTTCTATTGGGGGACAAGTAGCAAAAAGAAAGGCAATTTCACTTGGTCCAATGGACAAGATTTTTTCAAAAAGAGAAACGAAAAGAGCTTGATCTCACCATTGCCTTCTTTTTCTATCAAAACTTCATATCCTTTAATGTTGCACACTCACCTCTATTTATTGAGATGTGCCAAGCTCTAACTCATGGGTCTCCATCATGGTATGTGTCTCCTAGTTCAGAGAAGCTTAGAACCACATTGTTGACAAAGGCAAAAAAAGAGGTGCAAAAAATTCTTGATCCTATTAAAGCATCATGTCCAACATCTGGGGTTAGAATTGTTTCTGATGGATGGATAGATCCATCATGACACCCACTCATCAAATTCATGGTGTCTTCCTTGAATGGTCCAGTTTTCTTGAAAGTAGTGGATACACTTGGAGAATTCAAGGATGCACAATTTATGGGTGAGTTATTTATTAAAGTTATTGAAGATGTAGGTGTTGATTCTTGTGTGCAAATAATTACAGATGATGCACCTGTTTGCAAGGCTGCTGGTATGATTGTGGAAGCTAAATATCCACAAGTGTTTTGGACACATTGCATTGTCCATTCATTGAACTTAGCACTGAAATTCATTGCTTCTGATGTGCTTTGGATTGGTAACAGTATTGAGGATGCACGACATATCTGTAACTTTGTGCAAAATCATACAAATGTCCTCACTATCTACAAGGAGTACAACAATCTATCATTGTTGAAGATTGTTGATACATTGTTTTCCTCTTCATTCATCATGTTGAAGAGGTTGAGTGAGGTCAAGACCGCTCTTGGGGCCATGGTTATTTCTAAGTTTTGGTCTTTTTGGAGAAATACAGATCAAGTAGCCTCTAAAAGAGTGAAGGACACAATGCTAGATGATGCTTGGTGGGAGGGGGTAGATCTAATTATTCAGATCATGAACCCTATCATTTCTTTGCTTTGATTTGCAGATACATACAAACCCATCCTATGAGAGGTTTATGAGGGATGGGATTCCATGATTGAGTCTATCAGGAGCATTATTCTACAGAGTGAGTTCCTCAAGTATGAGACATCACCAGAGGCCCTCTGTGGTACGATACAGGATATTCTTGTCAACAAATGGGACAAGAATTGCACACTTTTACATTGTTTGGCTCACTCATTAAACCCAAAATACTACAGCCATGAGTGGCTGAATGGTAGACCTTCCCACAAATTCCCTCCTCACATGGATGGTGAAATCTCATAGGTGAGGAAAGATGCATTCAAGCGGGTTTTTTAGGATAGAGCATTGCTTGATGAGGTGGAGGATTCCTTTGCAGAGTTTTCCACTGGCATTGATCGGTTTACAGTATATTATGTGATTAGAGACAGGGGGGCTAAGAAGCCCTATTCTTGGTGGGCAAATCATGGAGCAACAAGCCCTCCTCTTCAGTAGTTAGCCATGAGGCTCCTCTCTAAGGTGACTTCATCCTCCTATTGCGAGAGAATTAGAGCACAAATGGGAATTTGTATAGTGTGAAGAAGAGCAGGCTTGAGCAGTACAGGGCAGAGACAATGGTGTATGCGCACACCAACCTTCATCTTATTTACAGACAGAGGGAAGAGTGGTTGAAGGGAAAGACAAACATGTGGGATGTCTTTCCTGATGATATGGATCTAGACAGCAGTGTTGAATTGGCATTGGCCAACATGGATGTCAATGATCCAGTGGTAGAGCCTGTTAGATTTGATGACAGTGATATTGTAGAGGGATCATCCTCCACACCAGCAGATGCAAAGGCAACTATGGATACAGGGGAGGAGGAGGATGTAGAGGAGAGCAGTGGTGGCTGTTATCACCCCAAGAAACTCTCCTAGGTTGTAGCTCAGAGATGCTCGGGAACATATAAATTCAACTTATTGTTGCAAATGGATGAATGGAAGGAATGATGCTTGTTCAAGCCAAATAACCACTTCTATTTTGCTTGACTCTAGACATGCATGAACACCCCCAGACTACAAGGCTTTAGACCACCAATTACTCATAGTTTAAGGATTGGGTGAATATGGAGAATACTGACCACACCAGCAGATGCACATGACCATGTGATGGCCGACTACAACTAGTAAAGAAGTCTGCAAATCTAATTCCCTAATGCACAGACAGTATGACAACTCTCTGGCACTAGGTGAACAGAAACCTGAATAACTCATTCACTGATACATACAAGACTTTAACACAGAGGTAGGATGAAAGCTACTCTAATGCTAAACATCAAGAGTTCAGGAATATAGCATATCAAGCACAGCTTGGAAAGGAAGAAGCATGAAAAGTAAGCAATTAACAGTAAAAGAAGCTTGTATTAGCTGAAAATGAAGACGAGACACTGCAAGTATCAAAATAGTTACAGTCTCCAGAAGTTGGACCTTACATCAAAGCATCAACCATCATCCCTAATTAAATCTTGTTTATGGGTATATATAGAGTTTCATTACAAAGGCACTCGGCCATTCTAGGTATGGAGGGGTCATAATTGACCACCAACCGCTTTAACTACTTGATGGAGTCTCTGATGCATTTGCTTGCTTCAATGGATGAATCTGATATTTTCTTGCACTCTGTTGTTCTCTTGGGTGGTTGGAGTGTCATATGAGATGAAGTTCCATAACTATTAAATGTAGTTACCAGCTTGTGCTTCGTTCTTTTCCTTTTCGTCCATACTGTTGGTTAAATATGGTTGTTGAGGAGTAACTACAAACAGTACTAGAAATTGGTCAACTTTGTCCTTCAGGTGCATGGAAAAGTTCATGGATGTGTAATGCATGGTAGATAGGCGGGTCGGATGAATGGGGAAGATTAATCATCGGATCAAGAGGATAGATGGTAGGGATTGCTTGGTGGAGGGTATCGGGAGATATGGAAGTGGAGTGAGCGTGGGCCATTAGATTTCAGGGGTACAGATCCTACGGCTATCGGGTAGAGGAGTCGCGCAGGAGTTATCGGATGGCAACGAGAGGCTAAGCGGTAAGCTATTTTGGTCGCACCACTTTCAGACACAGGGCGGTAAAAGGATAGCGGCATGCGATACCACTTGGAGTGTGACGCATGGCGGCGGGGGAGAGATGAAACCACTCTCCATTGCGCATTATTGCCCCGACAGTTTGTGGACGCAAGGAGAGCGAACGTTGTCCGATTGCGACGGAGATAATCGAACAGTGGGGCTTTAATCGCATGGGTCACTTTGTTTGACGTGACAGGAGGACCATTGGATCAGGGTGACAAGGATCAACGACCAAGGTTGTGGTTGAAGGGTTTGTGAAGGCACGTGGTCGTATGGGTGCGGGTTTATAGGGGTATGGGTTTAAGCGCTCAGGGCTTAAGAACAATGGATGTTATATGATTTTTTAACAAAAAGCACATCAAATGGAGATGAAGGGAGGGTGAGAGGTAAAGGAGAAGGTGAGGATGACTAGTATAGGCCTCCTTTGAGCAAAACCAAGGACCGAGCTTACTTCTGATTCTCGAATATCAAAAATATGTAGCAGAGCTAACACTGGCTCCTTCTGGGGATGAGATCCTCCCTATGAGGTCTCAAGAACTTGTAGGCCAATGCCTTGCCTGTCAAAACCAAATGAGCAAAATTTCCTAGTGTTCCATTGGGCATGGAGTCTAACTGAGTCTACACTAAAACTGATAAAATAACATATTTACAAATTTAAGGCCTGAAAACCTTAAAGAACATAAACTTTCAGAAAACGCCCATTAACTAGGCCATAAAAAACTATCTCCTTTTCCATACTTTGCAGTATGAAAGTATTGCTCGCTTGGATCTTAGAAACGATAAAAGGCCCTGTCCATAGAGCATCGAACTTCCCATGGTTGCCTCTCTTCTCTTTTAGTGCATCCCACTTGAGAACCAAATCTCCAACCTGAAAATTGTTTGTTTTTTCCTTCCTGTCAAAAGCTTCCTTGATTCTCTTTTGATGTGCTGCAGACCTTTCAACCAGTTGTTCTCTGATTTGATGCACCTCTGCTAAATCAGTGATCCTTTTTTCCATGTCTTCTTCCTCATTCTGCTCTTCTTGCAAGAACTTTGCCACAGGGAGGATTAACTGAATTGGGAATACAGCTTCAGTGCCATATACCAGCTTGAAAGGAGAATCCCCTGTGGATTTCTTGGTGGTTACGCTGTCAACCCATAGTGCATACTTGAGCTTAGAATCCCAATTATTTTTGTTGTCTTACAACAACTTTTTGATTATCCTTATCAGGCTTTTGTTGGAAGATTCTGCTAGACCATTTCCTTGAGGGTAATATGAGGTAGAATGAACTAGCTTAATTCCCATTGAGTCACACATATCCACCAAGTCTTTTTCCCTAAAGGCTGATGTATTATCTATGACTATTTTATGTGGACAACCAAATCTGGTGAAGATATTCTCTGCCAAGAACCTCATGACCACATGATGATCAACCTTTCTGGAAGGGATTGCTTCAATCCATTTATTGAAATAATCAGTGGCAACTAAGATCCATCTGTGTTGGCCATTGGAATGTGGATTGATTTCTCCAATGAAATCCAAGCCCCACTGCTGAAAAGGGCCACTAGCATGTATGGGTTTTAAGGGCAGGGACTTCAATTGTTGATTCCCTTCAAATCTTTGGCACCTATCACATTATTTAACAAATGAAAAGACATCAGCAAACAAGGTGGGCCAATAATATCCAGCCCTGAGGATCTTGTGAGCTATAGTTTTCCAATAATGGTGTCCTCCACATATGCTGGAATGAAACTATTGCATCACTTCCATGGATTGTTCTTTGTCCAGACACCTCAGAAGAATTCTAGAGGGGTCCCTCCAGTAGAGCAGATTTTCATGAATGCAGTATCTAGCTGCCTTGAGCTTAACAGTTCTAGCTTGGCCTGGACTAAGGCCTAGAGGAACTTCTAGCTTCAACAAGCATTGAGCTATTACAGAGTACCAATCACAAGAAGCTAGATTTTCTGTCAATGACTGATCTTTCCCTGGTTCAGCTGCTTCTTCTGCTACCTAACAATCTTCTGAATTTATGCTTATCAAATTCATATCTAACATTCTGCAATTTTCTTCAGCCATTAGTCTAGCAAGGCCCTGACCTCTGATAAGCTTGGTGGGCTTCAATTCTATGTTAAATTTAATAAGCTTGCAATCCATTTAGCCCTTCTTCCATCAGCATCAGGCTACGTTAGGACATCTTTTATTGAAGTAGAGGGCACATACGCAATTTTCTTGGAATGCAGAATGTAAATCCTGAAAGCTTTCAAAGATTTGATAAGAGCATATGCTTGTTTTTCAATGATATCATACTTTAGCTCAGCATCCCTTAAGGTTTTGCTGAAAAATGCCACTGGATGTTGTGAACCTTCTTCATCTGCTTGCAATAAAACTGCTACAAGGGTGTCATCAAAGGAAAATGAAAATATACAGAACTCCTTGTTGTAATCTAGATTGCTTAAAGCAGGAGCTTCCATAATAGCTTTCTTAATGGACTTAAAGGATCTTCTTGCTGCATCAGTCCATTTGATCTCTGACCCCTTTTTCAACATGGAGGTAATATGCTTCACAAGTTCTGCAAAATTTTGGACAAACCTCCTCACAAAATTTATTTTGCCCAGAAAGGACTGGATATCCTTCTTTGATCTTGGGACAGACAAGGTCTGTATTACTCTTACTCTTTCTGGGTCAATCCAGACACCTACAGAAAAAATAACATGTCCTAATAGCTTGCCTTCTTCTAAAGCAAACGGTGACATTTTAGGATTGACTGAAATCCCAAACCTTCTGCACTTCAGGAGCACTTTCTTCAAATGCTGCAAATGGTCATGATGGCTGCTGGAGTACACTGTTATATCATCTAGGTAGATAAGTACAAACTTATCCTTTTCTCCTACAAATGTTATATCCATAGCTCTCTGAAAGGTGGCTCCAACATTCATCAACCCAAAAGACATCTTAGAGTACATAAAAGTGCCCCAAGGAGTGGTGAATGCAGTCTTCTCTTGGTCATTTGGATGTACAGCAACCTAGTTATACCCTGAAAATCCATCCAGGAAAGACATCACTTTGGCCCCTGAGACCTTCTGCAGCAAATGCTCCATCTTGGGTAGAGGATGATTGTCTTTCTTAGAGCATTTGTTTAAGTTTCTGAAATCAACACAGAGCCTGATTTCTCCACTTTTCTTCCCCACCACCACCAAATTAGCTACCCATTTTGAATATCTGAGAGGGACTATGATTTTGGCAGCCAGTAACTTCTTGATTTCTTTTTCAATCAGAGGGAGTAGCAAAAGATTTATTGGTCTCAGCTTGTGTTTGAAAGGGATGGTGTCTTCTCTAAAGGAATTTTATGCTGGATGATCTTTTTTTCATATGTTTTCAGGTCACTATATTCCCAAGAAAAGACATCAACAAATTGCTTCATTAAATTGCAGTACTCAGAACTTTGGGTAGCAGATAGCTGGGTGGACAGATTTACGTGTCTTGTATGCTTTGGACTCCCTATGTTATGCTTATAGACTACATATTGATCTTCTTTTTGGGCAGCCTTATAAGGCACATCATTCTGGTCAAATATCTTTTCTAAAGGAACTAGAGCCTTAGGTATCTGATTGTTGGGTAGTTGCAGAATGCTATCTTTACCCATTTTGTTTCTAAGCTGGGATTGGGGGCTTCCTTCCAAGGCTTCATTCTCTTGGTCAATTTGCATTTCGAAGTACTCATCAATGACTTGCAGAAATCTATTTACCTCATCATCATCCTCAAAAACTTTCCAATGATGGACATTGTCAGGCAAGGATGGTCTGTATTTCATTTGGACTTCATAAACAAGTCTGGGAGGCATGGGAGGGATAAAGATGCTAGCAGACACAGCAAGGGCATCAACAAGCTAATTTTTAACTCTAGGGATGTATGAGATATAAAAATAATCAAAAGAATATTTAAGTCTCCATACCTCATCTCTATATGCTTTCATCCTTGGGTGCTTTGCTTGAAACTTTTTGTTCACTTGCTGAATGATAAGATCGGCATCTCTAAACACCTTTATGTTTCTGATTCCTCTGTCTTTTGCTGTGTTAAGACCCAATATCATAGCCTCATACTCTGCTATATTTTTGGTGACTTGGAAAGCCAACTTAAAAGACAGATGTGTGCTTTCTTGTTTTGGAGATATCAGCACCACCCCTACTCCTGCAGTCTCCCTTGAACATGCTCCATCAAATAACATCTCCCAAACCTAACTTCCTTGCTCTCCCTCTGCCTGATTCGCTGGTTTCTTGATCTGCATTGAGGCCTTTTGAGATTCTTCTATTTGGAGAATACAAGCTCCAAAGCCAGTGTCCACAGCATAAATGGGATAATTAGAAGGATTCTTCTCATCACTGATGATGTAGGCCAGCTGTGCTTCTTTGTACAATCTCCTGCTTTCTCCTCCAAACACTGGGACAGTGGCATAAGATAAATCATTTTGTAATGTCCCACCTAGTCTCTTAATCCACCCTCTGGACAGCAGCATGCCAAACTTAGGAGGGACATCTGCTACCACAATGTCCATCATCATGCTCTTCATGGGCAACTAAGTTAGGGTAATGGCTAGGTCTTTGATTAATCCTAGGCATTTTACCTTTATTGAATCAAATGAGAATAGATCATGATATGGTCTAGTGATATCAAGGCCTAACTCTTCCATGACAGCTTTGGGCATCAAATTGTGGCTGGCCCCTGTGTCTAGCAGGCAATTGTGGAGGATTTTGTCATGAATGGTCAAGGAGACATAAAATGATGGGGAGTTATTATCAACAGGTTCAATCATTGGGCTAAGCACAACTGCAGACTTATCATCTTACAAGTTGACATAGTCAGTGGGGGTTTGTGAAGCTTTTAGCTCAAAAGCATCAAGGATTGGCTTTCTAAAAACTTCACTCTTTACAATTTCTATTAGAGGTACGGATATTTTTAACTTCTGGACTTCTGATTCAAAACTAAAAGGGGAAGGGGACTTGTCAAGACGTCTTACCTCTTGAGCTGGTGCTTTGAGGATGACTGGATCAGCTGCTGGTCTTCTCTGTCTGATGTTCTATTGCTCTATTGGGACAACAACTTTTTGTGCAAGATTCTCCTTGACATTGTTTGCTTTTGACCTTAGATTATATCTTTGATGTTAACTAGTCTTTAGAATAGCCTCTCTATCCCACCCTTGACTGGTTTGGTCTTGTAATAATGATTCTTCATAGGCAGCCATTGTCAAAAAGGCAGCACTGCCCTTATCTTCCATGCAATGAATTTTATCCTCTTCTTCAAACTGCTCCTCCTCCATGACTACGTTTTGGAAAGGAGCCTTAACATTTTGTTCTTCATTAGCTCCTTTACTCCTCTGAATGATCTGCAATTGATCATTTGCTCTTCTGAATGGATTTGTGTTTCTGGGAGCAAATGTGTTTGGAAGCCTTCCCTTTCTAGAGCTTTGCTCAACCTTCAGCTTGGATATTTCAGCAACCAATGACTCTATCATCTTAGTCATTTTGTCTAATTTAGCTTCTGAATATGAAGCAGAGGAAGAAGAAGCCTCACCTCTCTGCCTTCTTCTATCAACATGACTTTTGAGCTTTTCTGTAGCCATAATATTTGATTCCACCTCTAACATTGCATCTTGCATTTCAACTAGAGTGGCACATCTTCTTTCCCTCAATAGCAGGTAGAAATCAGAGTCAAAGCATTGGTATAAGTGAGTTTGGTAGAGGTGGGGGTTGGCTTTACTTCAGCTAGTATCTTACTATACATATGATTGAATCTTTTATTAAAATTAGGCAATGATTCCCCATTTTCCCTCTTCAAGTTACCAAACTTGGTATGGTAACATCGCAAGTCCTTTTTATCTCCCCAATGCTTCAAAAATACATCATCTAATGCTTCAATGTCTATTATAGACCTAGGGGCCAATTCTCTGAACCACTTTATAGCCTCTCCATCGAGGCTTTGGACAAACACTCTCATCCATACATCATCCTCACTGATATCTAGGTTATTAGCATAACTATAAAAAGATTCAAGGTGTTCTTCAGTTGTTACTCCCTCTGTACCAGTGAACTTGGGTATATATTTATGATACTCTCTAGCAGGCATGGCATTCAAAGGAACAGGCAAGACCAGGGGTCCATACCTAGCAACTATGATTCTTTCCATCTTCATGGGTGCTTGTTTCCTTGCCATGACTGGGGTAGGTGGAAGGATACTGGCAGATTGGATGGTAGAAAGCAATGAAATAGATGACAGAGACAAAGGAATATGATGGACTGTATAGGAGGCTTTCTTTGGACTGAGATCCAAAGGGGAACTAAATGAACAAGGAGCTTTATGAATCTCTGAGGGTATTTCTTCACTAATAATGCTAGGCTCTATATCTTCAAACTGTATATTCTCAGCTATAGGCCCCTCTTGCAAAGATACATAAGGTTTTTTTAGGCTTACCTAATCCTGATGCTCCTTTTAGTGATGTTTTCTTCTGCTTAACAATCTTCTTAGGGTCAGGCACTAGGTTAGCTGGTGATTTCTGAGGATTTCTTCGAGTATGCCGCACAAACTGAGCCAGAACTGTAATGTGGAGTCGCCACTAGGTTGATCTTCCAGTAGTGTCGCCAGATAGATGATTACAACTAGAAATGTGTCCAGACTTTGTCTATCATCAAAGATGGAGCTGTGTCGTTCTCCCAGGGACTTCAACCTCCTCTCCCTGGCAATGGCGCCAATTAATGTTAACACCCCAAGAAACTCTCCTAGGTTGTAGCTCAGAGATGCTTGAGAACATATAAATTCAACTTATTGTTACATATGGATGAATGGAAGGAATGATGCTTGTTCAAGATGGATAACCACTTCTATTTTTCTTGACTCCAGACATGCATGAACACCCCAAGACTACAAGGCTTTAGACCACCAATTACTCACAGTTTAAGGATTGGGTGAATATGGAGAATACTAACCACACCAGCAGATGCACATGACCATGTGATGGCCAGCTGCAACCAATAAAGAAGTCTGCAAATCTAATTCCCTAATGCACAGACAGGATGACAGCTCTCTGGCACTAGGTGAACAGAAACTTGAATAACTCATTCACTGATACATACAAGACTTTAACACAGAGGTAGAATGACAGCTACTCTAATGCTAAACATCAAGAGTTCAGGAATACAACATATCAAGCATAGCTTGGAAAGGAAGAAGCATGAAAAGTGAGCAATTAACAGCAAAAGAAGCTTGTATTAGCTGAAAATGAAGATGAGACGCTGCAAGTATCAAAATAGTTATAGTCTCCAGAAGTTGGACCTTACATCAAAGCATCAACCATCATCCCTGATTACATCTTGTTTATGGGTATATATAGAGTTTCATTACAAAGGCACTCGGCCATTCTAGGTATGGAGGGGTCATAATTGACCACCAACTACTTTAACTACTTGATGGAGTCTCTGTTGCATTTCCTTGCTTCAATGGATGAATCTGATCTTTTCCTGCACTCTGTTGTCCTCTCGGGTGACTGGAGTGTCGTATGGGATGAAGTTCCATAACTATTAAATGCAGTTACCAACTCATGCTTTGTTCTTTTCCTTTTCGGCCATACTGTTGGTTAAATATGGTTGTTGAGGAGCAACTACAAACAGTACTGGAAACTGGTCACCTTTGTCCTTCGAGTGCACGGAACAGTTCATGGATGTGTATTGCATGGTAGATAGGCAGGTCGGATGAATGGGGAAGATCAGCCGTCAGATCAAGAGGATAGATGGCGGGGATTGCTTGGCAGAGGGTATCGGGAGATATGGGAGTGGAGTGAACGTGGGCCATTGGATTTTGGGCGTACAGATCCTACAGCTATCGGGTGGAGGAGTTGTGGTGGAGTTATCGGGCGGCAACGGGAGGCTAAGCGGTAAGCTATTTTTGTTACACCGCTTTCGGACGGAGGGCGGTAAAAGGACAATGGCATGCGATACCACTCGAAGTGTGATGTGTGGCGGTGGGGAAGAGATGAAATCGCTCTCCATCGCACGTTATCGCCCCGACAGTTTATGGACGCGAGGAGAGCGAACACCGTCCGATCATAGCAGAAATGATCGGACGGTGGGGCTTTAATCGCGCGGGTCACTTTGTTTGACATGACAGGAGGACCGTTGGATCAGGGTGATGAGGATCAACGACCAAGGTTGTGGTGGAAGGGTTTGTGAAGGCGTGCAGTTGTATGGGCGCGGGTTTATGGGGGTATGGGTTTAAGCACTCAGGGCTTAAGAACAATGGATGTTATATGATTTTTTAACAAAAAGCGCAGCAAATGGAGATGAAGGGAGGGTGAGAGGTAAATGAGAAGGTGAGGATGACCAGTATAGGCCTCCTTTGAGAAAAACCAAGGACCAAGCTTACTTCTGATTCTCGAATATCAACAATATGTAGCAAAGATAACAGTGACCATGATGATGAGAACATTGATGTTGATTCTGATGATGACTATGAGGATTGATGACTCATGAGTCATGGGCTACCTACTGCCTTGAGGCTTGAATATCTGTAGTTGTTTTATATTTTCTATTTCTATTTTCCATTGGCATTTCACTACCTATGTAACACATTTTGATTTGATGACTTAATGAGAAAACTACAGCTGTCAGTGTCTTTATCTTACTATCTTGTCTTACTCCTGTTGAATCATTGATGAATTGAATATGTATTATGATTTATCATTTATGAATTTAGAATTTATGATTCATTGATTTATCATTTATGATTTATGTGACATTGACATGTATTTGAATTTTGTATGTACTATGCATGCTATAATGTTACTAACTTACTTTGTAAATAGTAAAACTAACATCTAGATGAAGATCTATGTTTGAAATCAATGAATTTGTATAATTAATGATAATTTGTGTAAGAAATATCTAATTTTTAATATTATATATATATATATATATATATATATATATATATATATAGATAATGAATCCTACGTGTCCTATTTCGTGGGGTTAACATGTCTGAATCCGACATTCAAAGCCCCATATCCTACGAATCCCTGTGTCAGGTTACTTAGGTTAATAGGTATAACCTTTTAGTGAGACCTCCACTACTATTCATTTAGTTTAGATCGTCATAATAAGTGAGAAACATTGTCTTTTGTGCATATAGCACTGAGAGTCTCATAAGCTTACTAACATGGGTCGACAATTAAATTTATTGTGTCCTTTAACAAATATTAAAACAAACAAAAAACATCATCAGTCGTTCTATATTACTAGATGAGTCCTTTTTGGTTTTGTAGACCCAAATGAATTTGGCTTCCTTAAACAATTCAACTAAATCTTAGACATGGATCTTTGCCATTGAATATAACTCTTCTAACAGAGCATCATGACATAGCTTGGAGTTTCCTTTGCTCATGGCTTGTGAAAACGAGATTGGATCTTCCTCAATTCCAATGTATTGGTTAGACTCTAGTAGGCACATAACATAATCAGAAGAAATTGTCGGTTTCCTTATTCTTGAGGATCTTATTAATCATATCTCTTCATCCACATTTTGTGGTATTTTAATAATAGGTTCATTAAGCCACTACTTTGTTAAGAAATTTACCCAAGAACATAAATTAATTACGCAGAATTATTGAGAGAAGCAAATATAAAAATAACCAGCAGCAACCATAAACACATAAATACACATGTTTATCCGGGAAAACCCCAAATCCGGGGAAAAACCCAATCATAATGAAATTTCAGTATCCTTGGCCAAAACCCTGGCCAATCCGGCCAAGTGGGCCTTCACCGCTCACCTCGAGGCCATGCATTACAATGAAGTCCTTCCAGCCTTTTATAGGCTCCATTACATATAATACCACGGGCAGAATACCATGGGTGCACAATACCATGTGCCCCAAAACCATCACTATTTAACCTCATCAACTTTTGACTCTATCTTGAGTCAAGTTTACCTAACAATTTCCCCCCTTAAACTTGACTTGGGGTTCCTTGACTAACTCCAGCCAAACCTGCTAAGTGAGACAATCCCGCTCACTCTAGCTCTTACGCCCCTCAAAGTTTTTACTGGGGGTATTGTTAACCTGACACCCTCCCTATCACCTAGGTCTAACCCAGACTTTACCGGTGATCACCGAGGGGTACACATGCCTTACCAGGTCTTACAGTAATATTCCCATTTACATGCAATAATTTTGACTTCATTAATTTAATTTTATTTTTATTGCTGCTGCTATTCTGACCCATCCTCTCTCAATATGATTTGCTCATTTTATTCATCATATCGTGACAATGTTTCTTTCCATCTTTAGACTTGCAGCCCACAATTTCTTTTTCAGTCGCCATATATATTATTTATTTCTATGGCGATCGAAGTCAATGCCCCCATATTCTGGCTCATTTATTGTTTAACGTGAAGGAGAACCAATGTCTATTAAAATAAAGATCAAAAATATCTCTTCCGCCGCCACATCAACAAACCTGGGCTCTGAGTGAAGCCCTGCAATGAACCACAGAAACCGGGGTTCTTCCGCTGCAGCATATGCCATAAACAAACCCGGGCTCTTGTTGAAGCCCTCCAACGAACCCCATAAACCTGGATTCAGCGGCCCCAGATCCGGGATGCCCGCTCGACGAACACATATACGTAGGTTTTCACACTTGCTTCAGACAGAATTTCGCATTGTGGTTTTCGAACCCCAGACACGGGTGCTCAAGGTTCTCCCTTCATGAGGGTTGGCCGGTGCTTCGACAGTCCATACACACGCCTCGCACTAAACTTGAGATCTACACCTTTATGGAAGCGCGCAACCACTGAATCTACATCTTCAAACATCAGAGGGGATAGATCTAATCAAATCATTCTCTTTCCACAGTCGTGGTAACAATCCCGTCATTTCTCTGGCACACTTTCTTTTGCACTGATCACATGATATGCGCACCTAACGCGCACAGGTACCCAACGTCTTATTTTCCCTCGGTCAATCCACAGATTGCAATACACAACTCTCAACCCGATTTGAACTAGCCGCAAGAACTACAACATCTCACACATTCAGCGTTGGCATAGTGGCCAATCTGAGCATTTCTAGAACCTTGTTCTGGCTACATTTAGATTAGGTTTTGAAGCCAAAAATAAATCCTTTGCTGCATAGGCGTACATCCGAATTCCAAACCCTTAACCATGGCTCTGATACCAATTGTTAAGAATTTACTGCACAACATAAATAATTACTGAGAGGAATAAATATAAAATTAACCAGCAATAACCATAAACACATAAATACACATGTTTATCCGGGAAAACCCCAAATCTAGGAAAAACCCAATCATAATGAAATTTCATTATCCTTGGCCAAAACCCTGGCCAATCCGGCCAAGTGAGCCTTCACCGCTTACCTCCAGGCCATGCATTACAATGAAGTCCTTCCAGCCTTTTATAGGCTCCATTACATATAATACCACGGGCAGAATACCATGGGTGCACAATACCATGTGCCCCAAAACCATCACAATTTAACCTCATCAACTTTTGACTCTATCCTGAGTCAAGTTTACCTAACATACTTGATCTTCATGGGGTGGCATTTCATTAGCTTTTCTTTCTTCCATAATGACATCTTGTGGATTTTCTTGAAGTATAGTTAACTAATCCATATTTGTATGTATGATAACTAGAGTCTACATTTCCTCAAAATTTAAATTTCGAGGTTTCTCACTCCCACTAATGTCATTATCCTCAAGAAACCTTGTATTTCTTACTTCAATGATGTTAGGTGTATGGGAAGGATGATAAAACTTGAATCCATTGGACCTTTATACATAATTAATGAAAAACCATTGGTTTTATTTAATTCCAACTTTTTCTCTAATGGATTATATATCCTGACCTCAATAAGATAGCCATGTATGTGTACATGTCCTAAACTTGGTTTCCAACCATTCCATAACTCCAAAAGATTTTTAGGAACTACCTTAGTGGGAACCTTATTTAGGATATATACAATAGTTTTTAAAGCCTCGCTCCACAGAGGTAATGAGAGAGTGTAGCTATTATTAATACTCCTCACCATTTCCATTAGTATATGATTAATGAGAGAGAGTTTTCTCAAATGTAGATAGAGATACATAAATCATGTGTGATCATCTGTAAGTGAGATGAAGTATTCCTTTTCATTTAGCAACAAAGCCAAAAATGGTCCACATATATCAGTATGTATGATTTTGAATATTTACGAACTCCTCCTGGCACCTTTCTTAGTTTTGTTGGTCTACTTTCACTTTATGCAATCCACACAAAAACCCAAATAACAGAAATCGAGAGTCTCAATGACTCCATCATTTATTAATATTTTGATTCTCTATATGGAGATGTGTCCCAATATCTTGTGCCAATGCATGGAAGATTTTTCATTCATAATACCACACTTGATGCCAACATTCCCATGCAAGGATAAAAAATTGGAATCAAAAGCAGGGTTTAGAGGGAGTCTATACAAACCATCAACAAGTGTTCCATAACCAACAATAAGTGAGTCTTTGATAAGACTAAAAGTGGAATCAGTAAAATTGGAACTAAAACCATGGGGAACAAGTCTAGAGATTGAAATAAGATTCTTAGAGAAAGAAATAATATAAAATGTCCTTTCAAGATTTAAAACAAAGCAATATTTCAAGATAAGTATGAAGGTCCCAATTGATTCCATACATGCACTCACCTTGTTTCCTAAATAGATGAAGAGTTTAGTTTTTTATTGTTTCATTTGGTTGATTACAACTTGCATTGTATTGGCAATATGGATTGTAGAACCAGAGTCAATTCACCAATAATTATGAAAAATATCAACCATACTAGATTCATAACACACTAAATAAATGAGATTACCTTTCTTTTCGAGCCAAGATTTATATATGGAGCACTCTTTCTTGATGTGTCATTTCTTCTTGCAAAAAAAATATTGGATGGTATCCTTATTGTCAACTTTACCAGTTGCCACCTTCTTATGCCTAATCTTATAATGAAGACCCTTTCCTTTTCTTGAACGTCCCTTTGCATGAGTTACTAAATGAGCACTTTCTATTTTTTCCCGCTTTAATCTCCCTTCCTCTTAAATAAAAATGGTCAATAGTTCATTAATTGACCATTTCTCCTTATATGTGTTACATAGGAAACCTTAAATGGCCCATATCCTATATGCAGGGAGTCGAGTATGAATTGGACAAGGAAATACTCTAAGAATGTGACCTATAAAGCTTTCAGCTAAATGCTTATATCTCTCATTTCCATAATGTGTTCATGTAATCCCTTATTACTAATGAGTTTCATTGATGTTCAACAACATTAATGAATTTATTTTCCTTAGAGCATTCTAGGATATAAATTTGAATACATTTTTCAACATGGTTCTTGATAAACATTAAACTTAAGCGGAAAAGTAGATTGCTCCCACTGCTCATATAAGGCCCTCTGTTATGAAACCAGCTCAAGAAAAGATAGAAAAGATAGATCAACGCCTTAGAATTCAGCCTCTTCGAGGGGGCAACCTCCTTTACATTACATAAATGAACAATTCAAATGGATGATTCAAAATGAAAAAACCTCCTTTCTATATATAAGGAGTCTAAGGAGTCAACAATATAACCAGCCCGACCTAACAATAATAATATAAAGCCACAAAAATAACAATAGAGGGATTCTATGGGGCACAGTAATAACAATATGGGGATAATAGGGGCACAACAATATTAATAAGGGATGCAACTACAATATTAATGGGGTAATCACTACTATTATAGGGACACAACACCCTCCTTACTGACATACTAGATTCCATAGGTATGGGTAATTCATTCAAATAGAATGCCAAACCTAAGTCCATGCACCCTAATGTAAGGAGAATTTTCTCCTTTCAATCCTAAAAATGATCACGAGTTTACATTGGAACACGAGATTAATTATTATATATAATTGTAGATGGAATAACTACAAAATTAAACAAAATTGCTATGATTCATATATGACCATAATTTAGATTATTAACCCACGTTAATAATACTAAAAATAAAACAATGCATCATCATAATCCTCCTTTAGACTAAGATTACAATATGCCAAATTTTTTGCTCAATAACTTTATAATGCAATGGCTATATCTAACATCAATAGGGATATTACCCATTACCTTTGGGCCTTTATAATCATCCCTAAGTTGATTCCTAGTTCATCATCATATTCCAATTAATTCATGAATTATGATTTCCTCCCTGTGGGGCCAAAACATATCAATTTCATGATTTAATCACAATTTTGATGTTATTCATTAATATAATCACTTACATCCAATATTTGACTTATAATTTATCCTTTACTTAAGATGTTTTGGTCAATCTATGAGACAATTAAATGTTATAAGCATATAATAGCATCAAGGATAATTAAAAAAAATGTATTGACTAAAATTGAAGTCAATGCCTCAAAACGATTAAAAAATTAGCATGCATTAGCTAATAATAATGTCAATGCATTAATTTTAATCATAAGGGATCAAAGTATACAAAATAAACATGTGTGAATAACAATATATTAATCGTGTCACAAAAATAATGCATATTATGATGTTCATTCATGTGCATATGATGCATCATGATGCATAACTGTAAAACCTTGAAGCTATATCATGTTATTTTGAATTAACTTAAAACAAGGTATGCATGTTTGTCATGATACATGGAAAAGAATATAAATATCTATTTTCTTGATACCATGTTCAATTAACATTTTGGAATCCATTAACTATTAATTACAGTTCTGATGTATGCATAATTCATACTATCAATTATAATTCTACCACATATATGCAAAATGGATACATGTTGTCATGAAATGCGTACACCCTTCAATTCCGTTGATATTATTGTGTTTGAGATACTAAATTGTCACCATATCTCATCATTAAATAACCAAATCATGGTGAAATATATTCATATGTGTATATTAAAACTCATATGCATTTAGTCATTTGTATATCATAATAATTAACTTCATTCTTTCTCTCTCTAAAACCATCGATATATTAACATAATGTATGGGCTTACATTCTCTAAACGATCAAGATTTCAGATAAAGAAATAAATATATTTCTTTATTATCAAATATATGAAAGGAAAAGATCATTGTAGAGAGAGAATTTAATTTAGAGAAAGAAAGGAGTAAAATATTCAAACTAAACACCACAATATGAAAGATGGCTCTCATACCAAATGCAAGCTTAAAATTTAATGTGGAATAAAATGGAATTACCTCTGACTATGGTGATTAGATTTAATGTAGGAAATCCTTTCCAATCCAATAGAAGGATCTTTTGATTTATCCAAGACTTAATGTGAAAAAGAATGGAATGATAGACAATTTCTTTCTCAATAAAAATTACAGACCTAGGCTAATCCACCTGTGTTTATAATGATCTTTCCTCAAATATCATTGGGGTGGTTGTTTCCAGAAATAATCAACACTTCTTAGGAAGTTTCATAACCACATATATAGGTTTGTGGCATTTTGGGCCCCAATAAGAAACATTTCTAACAAGACAAATAAACAAACAAAATTCTGAATCCAAAAGAGTGAAAAAACAAAATAAATAAATGGAAACTGAAATGAATAAATTGAAATGGTTAATATTATAAAATAATGGGAGAGGGGAGAAGGCGGTGTGTCTATTCTAGAATATGACTTTCAAATTTTTAATATAATTGTTAGTAATTAATAAATGGATGGTATGAATTTAACTTTTACGAAACATCCATGGAATATTTTTAATAATAGTTAGGATTAAGGATTTGAAATTTATTCTCAAAATTAGTTATGCACTTTTTTATTTTTAATTTAATTTAAAAAATGTTATAAACTTATATTAAAATAAAATCTATATAAAATATCTCGATTGTGAAATGAGTTATGGTTTTTTAGCCTCGAGGTATTGATAAGCCATGATATTGACTCATGCCATTGTAATAAAGTTTATTTACTAGTTAAGAATATTGTTATATGATTTTAAAATGTATATATGTTTCACTCGTATATCAATTATTTTTATTATTTAACAATAATAATACTAATTTAAAATTAAGGTTATTATTTAGTTTTTCTTGTTGATTTTTTTAAACTTGCAATGTAAGAATGTATCATTGAAGTAGTGTATTGATGTTTATCAACATTTATCATCCATTTAATTTAAAATGGTTATGCTATATATAAATAGAATTTGTATACCAACCAATCAAAACATACCTAATTAACCATTTCTAGGATGAATCTCAATCTAACACCAAGAATAAAGTATTTACAAGAATTTCGCACATATTTAAAGCAATACACTTGATTTATCATTTTCATAAATGTGAGCCTTTTCCCAATTGAGATTAAGGGCATGACTATAATGAACTTCCAAAATCAACTTCAAGCACACTTGCTTGAAGGAACACAAACATGGCCCAGATGGCATAACATTCCATCTTGAAAATGAAATTTGGTGTAGGTTATGTTTATGCTTAACATTTAGTAAGTGGTAGAAAATTTGAGATCACTCTCATAGGTTGGGCCCACCTGAAGGCCTCATGTCTGCAAGAGTTTAGCATCATGGTTAGTGCTACAATTGGAGGTTGAAAAAGGCAGTCAACAATGTGATTGGTTCTACCTGTCTTATATTGATGTTGACATGAAACAGCTACAAGTATGTGGATGACATTTTATGGTGATTATTCTACAATTTTATTTTTGTTTGCATAAACTATAGAGGCTTATGATTAGTGTGGATGAATGTCTCCTTCCTGAGAATGTAATTCTTCCATTGGTGGCAAGCTTATACAATGAAATACATTTATTTTTCATAGGTTGGGTACTTATGGATGGAATCTAATACGGTCTCACTATGGTAGGCGACTGGATGACCGTGCTAAGTGAGAATTGTGCCCACCACATAGTTTGAAGCATACGTCTCAATCTCAAAACATTGTTGCAGATATGATAAGGAAAGTAGTAGGGCTAAGCACAGGTGATGTTTCATATATTCATAAGTTTTTTGTTGTGTCTTCCCCACATTAATTTTTCTTTACCACCACCCTTGGTCACTTGGATGAGGGCCCGTGCAATATTGAAGAATCCCAACATGAACCTATGATATAAGTTGGCAAGTCCTAATAAACTCTAAAGCTCAATTAATGTGGTTTAGGCTATCCAATCACAAATGACCTAGATCTTGGCTAGATCCACATTCACACCATGCTCATTAATAATGTATCCTAGGTATTATACCATATTCATGTTGAGGGAGCATTTTTCCAAGTCAGCGTATATATTTTGTTACCACAAATTGTGAAGGACCTATTGAATGTGCTACAAGTGTTTAACCCAACTCCTATTGAATATGAGGATGTCATCTAGATATAACTCCACAAAATAATTGGAGAAAGTATACAATATATCATCCATCATCATGAAATTTGTTGGTGCATTCATCAAATCAAATGGCATGGTCATTCATCCAAGAAGACCTTCTTTGGACTTGAAAGCAATCTTCCATACATTATTTTGTTCTATTGGGACTAACGGTAGCTACACTTCATATCAATGTTATTGAAGTACTTTACCCCCTTTAGTTGGTCAAGAAGGTCATAAATTCAAGGAATTGGGTATCGATTCCTAAATATTATTTGTTAAAGGCCTTGTAATTAATATAGATTCACCAGAGTCCTATATTTCTTCATAACAAGTACAATTATTCTTTTACAAGGTGAGGAGCATGTTCGAATGTGCCCTTTTGAAGAAATTCTTGGATCTATTATTTTATTTCATCTTTTTTACGAAGAGAGTGGTGATATACTAGCCCATTGGGTAGAGGTGTGTTGAGGGTGAGATTGATCGAATGCTTGACTTGACAATGCAGAGGTACCCTAATAGGTGAGGAGAAGATGTCTATGTACTCTTCCACAACCTTTTCCACTTACTTATGCTACATGGAGAGGCCTTGCATGAAGGTCATGGATGTGGTTGCAACCTCTTTCTCATTTTTAGATCAAATCAGGAAGAATAAAAAATTCTTATTCTGAAAGATGACCTTCCTACATCACTTAGTGGAGATCAAAGAAATGATGATAGAAAGAGCTACCTCTAGTATCTTGTATAGTTTTCTTCCCAAACTAATAATGACATTACAAGGTTTAGACTCATATACAACATGACATTTCCACAAGTGTGGCTAGCCTAAAATAACATCACAGACTTCAAGGGGATAAATATCACACAATACCTCATCCTTGAAGGGCTTAATGCCATAAGGCATGCAACAGTATTGGTTGATGCAGAAATCTCTCCCTTGGCAGAGCCACTTGTAGGTATGGTTTTTTCTATAGGTCCAACCATTTGATGAGATTTTTTTAGATGAGGTTATTTTGGCTTATGTTGTCGACAATAAAGTGTACTAGAGCACCCTTCACCCACATTTTCGAGTGAAAAAGGCTCTAAAATTCATGGACCTTGCTGGTAGAAACAATGGTACTAGGTTATGCACCAATTATCTTCTTCCCCTTGTCTAGATCTAATTTAGAGTTTTAACTTGCATCTAACTTTGAGGCTTTAAACTCGACCACCATTGATTTATTTGAGCGACATTCATCAGTGTTATGCCAGAGGCTCTTATGGAATTCGCACCACTTTCCCATGTCTTTCTTTGTCTTCACATTACCCTTTTGTTGTAGCGGCTACAACACCCTCCAAAAAATTGGCGTACACTCAATTTTGGAGACTTCCTTGGTCTTGAACATTGTTGTCACAAACATTAAAGCTTATTTCATGATATTTCTTGAAGTCTTTTGTTCCCTTTTGCATGTTGGGTAAATTTTTTCCTTTTGGCATGTTTGGATATTACATAATGTGTGCAAGCCTATTCTGATGGTTTTAATGGTATATCTTTGCGTATATGAGTTTTCCTAACTATGTAAACATATGTCGCACTCATTCACAAAGTTCTAAGCACTATTGCACAAGTGTCACCACGGTTGTCCCAAATTCTTTCTTAAGTGTTGCACTTGTCGTAACGTGCCATAAAGTTGTCATGCTGAGGGAAATGATTTGTTCATGTGTTCGGATGATCTATGTTTTTGTGTCATAAAAATATTCTAAGTGTGTGATCACAATCAAAGTTCATCACCATTCACACTGATCTCATCAATCCCACACTTAGCCTTTTTCGGAAAAACTTCCTGTGTTAGGAAATTATTTATTAAAGAGAAATGGAACACATAAAATATATTGCAGAAATATAAACATAGAAAACACATAAAACAAGAGAGACACAGATATATGTGGTTCACCCAATTTAGGCTACATCCATGGAGAAACAGCCAGTCCTTCTTTTTATATTATCCATCAAACTGAAGAGATACAACCTACAGCAGATCCATTGTAATTCCCTCTTTGCTCTCACACAATCTCCTCTCTATTTCCCACTCAGCATACAGATCTACATAGACACAATACAATTCCCTCATATATAGCGAGGGGTTGCCTTCTAGGGCAAAAAACCCTAAATTAAACATAACTTCTACCATCAGATCTTTGCCTAATGAATGACCCAGATTGACTACGAAATTATAACATTTTACAAGGCAATTTTACATCTATTTTTAGCTTCAGGGGTGCTACCCCTGATCCCTCGCCAGGGGGGGGCTCCCAAAGATCGCAGCTACCCCCCCTGGACCCCCCTTGTAGTGTAAATTTTAAGGGCAGCGTTGCCACCACATTACGAACTGGGGTCCAATGTGGTGATACCTCTAAATAAAGAGGATAATCAGGCTCCACACCCAACAGTCTACCACTTGGAGACTAAATATGGAAACTCCACCACTACTTCATTTGCTAGACAATGACTCCACTTTGGACCTAGTTGTTTCTCATATTCTTCATCATACTTGAAGACCAATTGAAACTAAGCAGAATCTCAGTTTATCCCTGGTTACAACTTTTGTTAATATATCTGCAGGATTCTGGCTAGTGTGTATCTTTTCCAACTTCAATTGTCCATCTTCCAATGCTGACCATATGAAATGGTACTTGAGCTATATATGTTTAGTCTTGGAATGAAATGTAGAGTTCTTTGCAAGATTTATGGCACTCTAGCTATCAATGTATAACCTGCCCAACTCCTGCTTCTTACCTAATTCATCCAGAAACATTTGTAGCCAAATCATTTCTTTACTAGCCTCTATAGCAGCAACATACTTTGCTTCTGTTGTTGAGAGTGCAACAAAACTTTGTAGTTTTGAGACCCAACTAACAGTTGTTCCACCTACAGTAAACACATACTCTGTGGTGCTCCTCGTGTTATCTCTATCACCCACCATATCTGCATCAACATATCCCTGTAGAGAAATGTTTGAACCACCAAAGCATAATGCTTTATTTATGGTACCTCTCAAATACCTGAGAATCCACTTCACTTCCATCCAATGTTCATTTCTTGGATTGTTCATGTACCTGCTTACAACTCCCATTGCATGTGCAATATTAGGCCTTGTGTAGACCATTGCATACATTAAGCTTCCAACTACTAATGCATATGGAACTTTAGACATATAATCCATTTCTTCCTGAGTCTTGGGACACATTTCCTTACTTAGTTTCAAATAGCTAGCCAAAGGTATACTAATTGGTTTTACATTCTGCATATTAAACCTTTTCAACACCTTTTGTATTTACTCACTCTGAGACAATGCTAATTTGTGATTATGATTTTTCCTATCTCTAGTTATTCTCATACCAAGGATTTGTTTTGTAGCACCCAAATCCTTCATTGCAAATGAGTTTGCCAATTTTCTTTTGAGCACATTTATTTCATGCATGTTAGAACCTGC